>JAANSK020073131.1:5943-16686 GCA_011763485.2 Isoetes engelmannii | reverse complement strand
ACAACAAAATCACAGAAAAACCATGTGAAAAAACATATAAAAATCTAAAAGTAACCCCCTGTTATAGTGCTAGATATTGACACCATGTTAATATGTTTTTTCAATATTCATGTCTTTTGCACAACATAAGTATGATACCCGAGTGTTGTACACAAACCATTACATCTAACAATTATAAATTAAATTCCCCCTAAAACCCCCTTTGGTTTGGGTGCATATTCACACGGGGGGTGACTTCGGGCAACGAGAGCTATTGGATGATCATATTCACGACTTATGCCTTGATTTGGACCGTAGATAGCGATCCTCATTTGTGGGGTATGCTCGTATAAATTTTTTTATACTGTATAATAAGAATTACAAAATACTATAAGGTTTCAGGTATTGTACTCAATGGTATTGATTTCGTACATGTGTTATACTGTTTTAGGGGGTATAAAAGAGGCGCTCGCTGCCCTACGTCACACCCAAACCAAAGGGGGTTTTAGGGGGAATTTAATTTAGAATTGTTAGATGCCCATAAAGGATGCACTCTAGAAATACTATCTAGTTTACCTCAACGAATACAACAACAAAATCATAGAAAAACCATGTGAAAAAACGTATAAAAATCTAAAAGTAACCCCCTTGTTATAGTGCTAGATATTTGACACCATGTTAATATGTTTTTTCAATATTCATGTCTTTTGCACAACATAAGTATGATACCCGAGTACTGTACACGGGGATACAATCCTCTGTCTTCTGCACAATATAGGTATGATACCCGGGTACTCTACCTGGGTATACAACCCTGCTTGCCATCTACAATAAAAACATTCCAGTTTTCTCAATATAATGAAATTGTGCTTCAAAGGGGGTCCATATGTTTGATGCATAGATAAGGGGAGGTGCACGCAATGGGGTTTTTTATTGCCTAGTGCATACATAAATTAAGGAAGGAAGGAAGGAAGGAGTATCTACAATTTATATCAGTTGTCTGGTTATATTTTTTGGGATATAAGGGTATAACAAGGCATTTTTATGCGTATGATATATAAAGGGGTTTTGTCTACTCTAGGAACGCAGATGCCATATCCAAAATACAGGTGAGTCCCGGGGCGTATATTCTTTTGTTGGTCATGTGGACGTGAAGCCCACATAGCTTAGAATGTGCTTATTTTGACCAACACAAGTTTAGGTTTAAATTTGCAGCCAATGGACACCCTCCCCTATTCCAAATGCCGCGATAAAATTAAAAGGCTTCTGCCAATGTTAAAGTCGAAGAGTAGAAGTAGAATTGGACTATTCCACACGGCACTGCAAAATTGAAAACCTTTTTCAAGCCAAATGTAAGAGCAAGTAAAAATCTACGTCTTGTCTTGATTGAAAACTTAAGAGGGCACTTACAAATGGCCCATCGTTAAGCTATTCCACACAACACGATAAAGTTGAAGACCTTTACATACACATGTCCAAGATTGCGAGCTTTCTAATACAAAAGGCATTCAAGTAATGCTTCCTTTCTAGTAAATGCATACGTGAACACAACCACATCACTCAGTAAGAAGAAAAAAAAGTTCGATTCCAAACTACCCGATAACATTGGAAAGCATATCAAGATTGGTGCTTCTAACAATCTTAGAAGTCCAGTCTTCTAACAACCTTTCTAACTAATTTCTAGTAAAATCTTCTAACAATCTTAGAAGTCCAATATTGGAAACATTGGAAATTAGTTAGAAGTCCAATCTTAGAAGTCTATATTGGAAACATTGGAAAGCATACCAAGATTGGTGCTTCCCATAGCATTGGAAATTAGTTAGAAGTCCAAGATTATGGGGGTGCTTCTAACTAATTTCTAGTAAAAGATGCCTAAATGATGCACCAAGGACAACATTAAAAAGGTACAATAGAGAGATTCCACTTGAAGAAGTTGCAATAGCAACTTCTTACAGATCCTTCCACAAGCATTCCAATAGTCTTATTGAAGTCAAAGTCTTTGACTCCTCAAAGCTTTGAATACTTTGTAGCATCAAACTGTGACCATCCCTCTCTTGTACCGGTCCCATAACCCGATTGGGTTCTCCTGGACGTTAAAAATTTCTTCCTCTTCTTCTTCTTCTACTTCTAATATGGCCAACGAGAAGGTTGCCTCTAGTAAACACATATCAAGCAAGCTCTAGTTGTATATCAAAGCAGAAGTCTCCATTCCTCGTCTTGTGAATATGGCATTTACAATGACCAAGGATATCCTTCTGTTGCTAATCTTCACGCTGCTATTCAGATTGTGTTTTGGCCAATCACTCACAAATTTGACTGCAGGCTGGAGCTTAGCCTCCAATCATACACTCACATCTCCAAATGGCTCCTTTGCTCTGGGATTTTTCAACTTCTCAAACAGCTGGAATATGGTATGCACGAATCCAGGCCAAGACCAAGATATGGATTGCAAACAGAAATAATCCAGCAAGCTCTAATGCATCTTTACAGTTCTCTGAAGACGCTAGATTATTCTTACAGACTATAAATAATCCTTAGAATGCAGAGTATGGAAAAAAAATTACATTCTGGTCTTCTTCTTCTGGTTCAATCCGAATAGAAGCACCAGTGCGCCCACGTGCAGCACGTCCACGAACGACTCGTCCTCCTCCGTCGCGTCCACGAACTGGAAGTGGTCGTCGAATCGCCATAGCTGCTCCTTAACTGGAGCTATAGTGACCTCGACGAGGTCACTTTAATTTTCAGTTTGTTTCAGATGTCGTAGTTAGCTTTCAGTTAATTATTAACTTAACCACGATTAGGTGTGAAAGCAACACGTAATTAGTGTTTATAGTTAAAAAAAAGTTAACAAATGTTAACTAAACTAATACTAACCTAACTATAGGTGTGAAGTTAAATACAGTTATAAACCCTAACTTAACCTAACTTAACGGCGGGTGCGAATAGACCCTAAATACAATTATATACGGTTAGATAATTCTACAGAATTTTGAGCAAACACGTCAACCCCCTTTTTAAATAACAAACAAAACATTCGTATTAAGAAGTATTAAGTATTAAGAAGTAAGATGGTTGGTTAAACGGCAACCCCGGAGTGGGACAACACCTTGTTTTTTTTGAAATATGGAAGGAAAAAAGAAAAAGAGAAAAAAGGTCGAAAGAATACCATGAAATTGTCGGAAGAAGCCTTCAATGTTTCGAGCTTCGAACAGGGACACATGGCACTTAAGGCTGCGGAGGTGATGGAGCACCAAGGTATTCATATATCTCGCAATACTGCTTACATCATTGTAGAGGATTGTGTAAAGAAAAAAGACTTAATAGGTGGTAGGCGTGTTCAGTCCCTTATCATCCGGAATGGACTCAATGCTTTTTCTGTTTTAGGTGATCACATCATACGTTTGTTTGCCTCTTCTAGAAATCTTTTCGAAGCAAATGTTGCATTTGATAAAGTTTTCACCCCTTCTGTTCATACATGGAGTGCAATTATTTCTTCACATGTCAAACTTGGGCAATTTGAGAAGGCCCTAGATTTGTACCACAAGATCCCTCCTTCACAAGCAAAGTTTGACAGGTATGTTTGCATTGCCATTCTCACAGCATGTGCAATGAAGGAAGTTCTTACAGAGAGCAGACTTTTACATAGCCAGATTATCAAAAGCGGATTAGAATTAGATGCTGTTGTTGAAAGATCCCTTGTATGTGCATACGATAAATGTGGAAGCCTTCCAGAAGCACGTGAAGCATTTGAAAGGTCACAGAATGGAGATAGTGTATTGTGGGGATCAATGATATCAGCATTGTCTCAGCACGGGCAACTCGATCATGCCGTTGAGCTTTTCGAGACCATGGATCTGAAGGGCATAAAGCCAGATATACTTGCCTTTTCAAGCTTGTTAAAAATTTGCGGCAATAGCGGAGCCATTGGACAGGGAAGAATGTTGCATGATCAGATCATCGGGAGTGAGTTTGAGTCAGATGCTGTTCTTGGAAATACTCTTCTTGACATGTATGGAAAATGTGGGATGCTCGAGGCACATAGAGTGTTTAGCAAATTACGCAATAGGAATTTGGTTTCGTGGAGTATTATGATTGAAGCATACGTGCGACAGGGTCATGGCACTGCAGCTTTAGAATTGTTTGAGAAGATGCTGGACGAGGGAATAGACCCAGACAAAGTGATATTTCTAAGCACCTTAAAAGCATGTGGTTGCTTAGGAGCAGGAGCCTTAAAGCAGGGTAGGGCTCTACATGAGCAGATTGTTGATCATGGCCTTGGGGAGGATGTTGTTCTTGGCAATACTCTAGTTGACATGTACAGTAAATGTGGAAGTTTAGAAGAAGCATACATTTCTTTTGCTAAGCTGCAAAATCAAAATGTGGTGTCATTTGGGGCTATGATTGTAGGCTATACCCAGCATGGAAATGGTAGTTGTGCTTTAGAACTTTTCAAATGCATGGAAGAAAAAGGCATACAGCCAAATAAAGTCATATATTCCAGCATTCTAAAAGCATGCAGCTGTCTAGGTGCACTAGAACAAGGAAAGGTGATACATGAGAAAATAATTAAAGAGGATCTTGAGCATGAGCTTATACTCGGAAACACACTCATTGATATGTATGCCAAATGTGGACAATTAAATGAAGCACTGAAGGTCTTTGATGAATTACAAATAAGAGATGCAATTTCGTGGAGTGCAATGATTACGGGATATGCTCAGCATGGACTTGGCATTGCCTCCCTTGAGCTTTTCCAAAGGATGGCGGAAGAGGGTCAACAGCCAGAGAAAGTAGCAGTTTTAAGTGCTTTAAAAGCATGCGGCCTCACACAAAATGTGCAACAAGGAAGGATTATCCATGAGCATATCATTACAACAAGATTAGGGTTAGACACCCTTCTTGGCAGTGCCCTTGTTGACATGTATGCCAAATGTGCAAATCTACAGGAAGCACAACAACTATTTGACAGCTTGCAAGGTCGTGATTTGGTTACATGGGGAACGATGATTGCTGGATATGTTTATCATGGACATGGGGTTTCTGCTCTTGAACTCTTCGAGAAGATGCAACATGACGGTATTCAACCAAATGAAGTCATATTTTTGAGTGCTTTGAAGGCGTGTGGAAGTATTGGAGCCTTAGAACAAGGCAGGCTAATAGAAAATAAAATTATCAGAAGTGGGCTTGAATGCAATGTCCTTGGAGGCGCCCTTATTGACATGTATGCAAGATGCGGGAATATGGAGGAGGCATGTAAGGTATTCGATGCATTGCCAAAACAAGATGCAGTCTCATGGGGTGCAATTATTGCTGGATATGCTCGAAGTGGTGATGCCAAACTGGCTGGAGAGTGTCTCGTTAACATGCAGAAGAAAAATATCAAGCCAGACAATATAACATTTACTAGTATTCTTGCTGCTTGCAGTCATGCAGGACTTTTGGAGGCAGGTTGTCAGTACTTCATCTCTATGATGGAAGACCATGGCATCCCAGCAAGCCCCAGGCATTTTGCTTGCATGGTTGATCTTCTTAGCCGTGCGGGACGCTTAAATGAGGCAGACAGTTTTCTTAAAACCTGCGAATCTAGTCTTGTTGGTTGGACGTCTCTGCTCACTGCCTGCAGAACATATGGCAATGTGGAGATTGGTAAACGGTGTTTTGATCATGTTTCCCAGGTAGATCCACATGATGCTAGCGCATTTGTGCTAATGTCGAACATATTTAGTCATGCTAACATGGAAAAAGAGGCTGCCAGAGTGGAGGAGTTGAGAATGTCCGCAGGAGCACAGAAAAAGCCTGCAAGAGCATGGATTGAGATTGAAAGTAAGGTGCATGAGTTTATTGTTGGTGCCAGAAACCACCCCAGAATTGAAGATATTTACGCCACATTGAAGCGGCTAAGTAAAGAAATGAAGGAGCAAGGATATGCACCACAAACTAATCTAGTATTGAGAGAAATGACAAATGAGGAAAAAGAAGATGCCCTATGTGGACATTGTGAGAAACTGGCTATAGCATTTGGTCTTATCAGTACACCAGGAGGAACAACTATTCGAGCTACAAAGAACCTTCGCACATGCAAGGATTGCCATAGCATGACTAAAATAATTTCCAAAGTTGAACAACGGGAGATCATAATAAAGGATGCATACCGCATTCATCATTTTAAGGATGGAGCATGTTCTTGTGGTGACTTTGACTGATAAATTGTATTTATAGTTTATATTCTTGAAGTTTTGAAGAAGGCGTCTGCAGCTTTTGGGCACTATTCAGATGAGAGAAAATGCTTGATTACTTCAAAGATTGGCACATGAAAGTGGCCAACATAAGGTATCAATGGTAATGCCGGTTACTTCCAAGCAAGATATGAGTTGTATCTAAAGCTGGCTTCTTTTATCTTTGTATTACCAGGTCTCCGGACGAAGGCAGACACTCAGGTCGCATATTATGGTCCACTGGCACTTGCACCCTGGTGAGAGATGCTGTATCATATAAAAGGCCAATGTTAATGCTCTTTGTTCTGATCTGTTATTTCCCACTTTCAGGCAGTCAATAATAGAGCATCCAAGTCAAGGAATGTAGTACTGTGTGGATGCCACTAAATGCCATGATCGTTATGGCAGACCCATCCTTTTGTCTCTCATATCCCATCTGTAATCATGTATGAAAAAGGTTCTTCTTATTGGAGAGATTCTGAACTCACAAAGAATGGAGCTGAATTCTTTTCAGAAGATCTAGGTGAATTGTGCATTGGGTGGGGATGTCCATTCCTTCTGTTGCCCCTTGATTTAACTTCATCTTCCCTTCCATACGATCATCTTTCTACCGTGTTAGAACTCCTTGCCTTTTTCTTTTTCCGAAGCATCTTCTTTTTCTCTATTCCTATCCATTCATTCTTCAGATTGTGACTAGCCATAAAGTGTGTATATCCTTGGCTTCTATGCCCAAAGATTTGCCACAGGAATGAATTCCTTGATTTATATCCAGTTCTGTACTTTCTAGATAATCAGTAAATAGAACTGGCACGGCATCTCCGCTCTCTCTTTGAGTTCGAAAGCAAGAACATCTCTCTTGGTGACTTTTATATAATTATCAAAACCAGATAATGGAGTGGTAAAGTCGTGAAAACTTAATGTTGAAACTTTTTACATTATAAGAACTTTTACATTATCCCTGCACGTTAGTGGTTGCCACATAGGCATACCTTGTGTACATGGCTATATAAATCACTTTCTCATAATAATACATGAGAGAGATGTTGTTTCCTTGTTTCTACCTTGCATAACCATGTGCTGAGTTGTCTCCACTCAATATTTGGTACAGAGGATGAGCTTATGCTGTTTTGTCAAATCGTGGCATACTTCTGGTCTCAGAGAGGAGCATATATCTGTGGTGGGTTGGGAAGGGAGAAAACATCATTTAGATGCACAAAAATGAAAAGTTCAGTAGCATCAGCTTGCATGTTACTAAAATTGGAGATAAAGAAACTGACATATTATAAGCACTGATTTGAAGAAATATAAAGCAGTGTTTAATGGACAGGAGGATAGAAAAATATTTATACATAACATAAGAATGTCTTCTTGAAGGGCACAAGTTCCTTAGAAGGGGTTTTTGCGCTACAAATGAAAACTAGATCAGTTGAAGCTTCAAGCACAATTGCAGTAGCTATGCAAGACAACTAGTAGTAGCTATGTTAAGATACCAAATGAATGACTTGAAGTTGAAGAAATGTTCTTGTCAAATTAGGGAGCCACTGCACAATTGACTTGATGAACATGTATTTATCAAGAATTAAAAATCCTTTTTGGGATGGTTGTAGAACCTCTAGAGGTAGTAAATAAAAATGATCATAATCAAGAGGTGCAAGAATGGAAGGTGAATGAGGTATAATAGTTGTAAAAATATGTTAGGAGATAACTTTGTGATACCAATTAATGGAGGGATTTCAAAAGGTAAAGTTTGTAGCAATTGAAACGAAAATCAAACCTCCAAACATCTGTTTCTCTTTCCAATGGTTGCCCTTTGGGGCGTGGTCCTGTGGCATGACCTTAAACTCACCACACTTGAGGTAACTAGTTTGAATATGACCAACACCAGTCTAGTGATGCTGAGTTCAAATTCCATTGCCCTGAGGTCACGTGTTCGAGATTGGCAATAAGTGATGTACTGTACAGTAGATGAGTGTGATAAAACATTAAGGGCAATTTGGTAATTTTTGCAAACTTTAAGGGTATTTTGGTAACTTTCCCTAAAAAAAACTATAAACCATCATTTTTTACCAAACTAATTTAAGGGGTTTGCATACTTTACCATAGTTCAAGAGAACAAAGAAGTTATAAAAAGCATTATTAAACATCCTTTCTACAGGAACTTATCAAAGAGTACCTAGAATGCCTTGGGAACATTGTCAAAATAGTAGTTTACATACTTCGTACAAAATCATAATAAGCAATCTAGGAAATGCTGAATTGTTTAATCGTATAGCTCAAGATGCCTTGTGTTGACTGGAATTATGATGCGAGTGCGAGTGCGAGGAATCCATCTGCCCAAGATACCAAGATCATGGCACAATAATATCCTAGATTAGCAATGGACATAAAACAACATCTTCATATCTAACCAATGCACGACCAAGAGAGGAACTAGTTTGATAATTTGCAATGGCATCACATTAGCAAATGGTATCCCATGATTGAAAGCGCATGTTTTCATAAGTTGAAAAATGGTTCAGCCCCTCGAAAAAGTGTGCGATATTCCGCGAAGAAGATAGCTTGACACTTTAGAAAAATATCTAGATACGAGGTATGAACGGACGCTCGTCTTTTCCTCTCAATCAAGCTCTTGACAATTTGGCTGGTTTTTTTTTTTTTTTTTTCCTCAATCAAACTCTTGACAACTTGAGTGTAAAACTTCGAATACATAAAACAAATGCAAGAAATTGAATTGAATACTGCTTCACAGTAGACAACATTATTATAAAAGAAAGAAATGCTTGTCACAATCCCATAAGACCAATGTTTGTATCAACAAAATTCTAAGGTTCAAATATCAATGTCATAAATGTGTATCTTAAGATCTGGTTCAAAAAATCAAAAGAAACAAAAAAAGAAACCTGAACGTACACTAAAAAAGATTAGTTTTTTTAATACAAAAATCAGCCGCCATATTAGGGTGGCCGCAATGTATGTGAATACAAATGGTAAGAGTTCAATGTTCAGATTGATTGCTTGGAATTAATGGACTGTACAGGGTTTGGTTTAGCAGATATTTTGCTCTTTCTTAACAGTTGGAGGTACAGGAGACTAGGTTTAATACCCAAGATTTTTGAGCTCAAAGATGGCAGCACTATATTCTGTTGGGTTCCTGACAGATCTAAACATGGGCACAAGCCAAATGTAATGCTAATACATGGATTTGGAGGTGATGGAACATCTGGCTGGTCTAAACAGGTTTCATGTCTAACAAAAGATTATGCTGTTTATATACCCGATCTGTTATTTTTTGGAAAATCGTATACCCTAAGTGAGGAGAGATCAGAAATATTTCAAGCCCTCTGCATGCTGGAAGTTTTGAAGCATGAGGATGTTAAGGAGATTTCTGCCATTGGCACTAGTTATGGTGGATTTGTCACATTTTTTTTGGCTCATCTGGCCCCAAATATAGTGAAGAATGTTGTCATTGCTAGCTCTGGTATATGCATGGACAGATCTGTAAGTGATAAGATGCTGAGCAAACTGAATGCATGTGATTTACATGATGTGTTCATGCCAAAAGACAAGGCTCTGCTCAAGAAGGTCATCAACAATCTTGTATATGAACAACTAAAATTTATTCCTGATTTCATACTCAATGATCTTCAACAGGTAAGTGTTATTAGTTTCTTTTGTAGGAAGTTTATTATGATAAACATTTGCTAATATGAAAGGTTGAATGCTTTGTTACAGAAGTTGAATGTAAACAGGGAAGAGAAGGTCCAGTTATTAAATGGACTTGTGATAGGCAAAAAGGGTGTGCCGGATCTTCCCAGCCTTACTCAGGTGAAGCTTCTATTCTGTGTAGAGTTAAGCTTCTATTTTGTGTAGAGTTATGTTGAACATGTTGTGATGTTGTTGATAAGTTGGCAATTTACATACAGGATGTGTTATTGATATGGGGCGAGGGGGACAAAATTTTTGGCCTTGAGGAGGCTTATAAGTTACAAAGGTGAGCAATACTCGTATATTTCATTCTTGTGCTTTTGTTTTTGTTTTTTAAGTCTATTTGAAGGTATGCACTTTTTTAATAATGAGTTTTATTTTTCTTTAATATGTGGCGCAGCTTTATGGGTTTCTTATTGGTTTGTGATGTTGGCATGATGTAGGCATCTAAGAGGGAAAGCTCAACTTGTGATTATTCCAAAGACAGGCCATATTCCCCAACTTGAGAGGGCGGCAGAGTTCAACAATCACGTGGTTGCCTTCCTCAAGGAACGTTGGTGAAAAATTGTATTGTCAAATGGGTCATTTAGAACCCAAAGCCTAATCAATTATGGCCATAGTTTGCAAAGTATTACATGATATGTTATTGGTTATGCAAGAGACTCGTGTAATCAAGTCGCCATTGTTTACATCCCCATTTGTTTTCATTTCTTTAAGTTAGCCCTAAGCTCAAAACCCTAAACTTAGAATCTCTATATTGCATAAAAATACCACAAACTCTAATAACATAAGATTTCTAACCAAAAAAAAGGGGGGGGGGGGGGGGAGCAAATAACAAAAAATA
>JAANSK020073020.1:0-16689 GCA_011763485.2 Isoetes engelmannii | reverse complement strand
TTCTTGACGGATGATGAAAACCCCTTTAACTTCATCCCATTCCAGCAAGGTGTTGTATAGATATCTACAACTTCATATCTACATAATCGTATTTATGCCCGGCAACGTCGGGCACCCGTTACTAGTTAACATTAAGGGAAACACTATTGATTTGGCTCTAATAAAAACACTGTAGCAGAATCCATCGAAACCATTACCTTATATGGCTCGACTGAGTAATCAACTCCGTTATCAAAAATCTAAATACAATCAATCAGTTGTACATCTTATATACACAGTGGTAAGTCCGTCGGTCTAGGAGACCTCCAAACCTACAGGATTCGGCATGAACTCTGATTCGACCGAGCCATTTTATGTTTGAAATGGCTCCAACTTATTCGACCATCTATATCTTAGGTCAACCTTTCAAAAATAACTCCTCACTTAAAATAACTTCCCCTAAGGATATTTCCTCCTAAGGATTTGACTCACCAATGATATCTTCAACTTCCAAAATAAGTGAGTAGATTTACTAACGACATCTCCTAATTCAAGCATGATCATAATCTATATCAATTGTATGATCATGAATGTCCAAATCAATGTTTTATGTGTACCTTAGGCATGTCAAATATCCATGATGTTCTTTCTGTCAACTGTATAAATATTCCAATCTTCATGTCTGCAACCAATTATGAGATGAACGTATATTCAACAATTCCTAAATGATCGTCGAGTTCTGGGGCATTTAAAGGATGATTCTTTTTTTATTTCATTTATTCCTTTTACACTTTTACATAGAGTTGTTGTATTAGTTCAACTCCAATGGAATCTCCACTGCATTTCACATGTGTTCTATTTTCAAAATCTTGATATCTTGATGCTTAAATTACCTTTTCTGAAATGGGCTCCTAACTAGACATTCAAAAACTTAAAACCGATTGACAACATTATGGTGATTATTGTCTTATTAGATGAGGGGGTTAAACACCCCTGCAATCCCATTCAAGCGAGCCCATAATTTATTTGTTGTGACGAGCGAGCATGCGTGTTTTAACCCCTTCTACCAGCAGCCAGCTTCGATTAACACATAGAACAGGAATATCAAGTCTAAGCTTCTAAAATTAATACTGAATTACCAACGTCCAAGATAGAATGCGAACCAGAATATCAACGCATAAACCATCAATTCGAGATATGTTCCATGCTTCTCTATTTCTATCTTGCGCCAGGACTACAATAAAGGGCTAGAAGAAGGATCCAAATACTAGTCGGTAAAATAAGGAGCTTTAATATTGAAACTTTTAAAGTACTAAATCTTTGAATTGGATCAATTGACTATATAAAAAGTACTATAATTACTCATTGATACTAATTACTTGGTGCATATTCGTATAAGGCGTCCATTAGTTGGCTGGACCATTGGATGGGGATTTAAAGGGATTCGAAGCATTAGGGTGCGGCTCGTGGAAGTACACAAATGGTATATGTTGCCCTTGCATACGATGTTAGCAATGGCTGGGCTATGATTTTTTATTCATCCCCATATGTATATATTTAAAGCATCACCTACAGTCGGGCGCCTCATACAGGCGGGTCAAGGGGTATTTAAGTAATGTCAATGGTTCTTATGCATTTTCATTATACATTTTTTTGGGCCCTTCGGACCTTAAGAAAAAGCAGCCTATACAGGGCCAAATTACTATGATAGTGTATGACTATGTTAGTAGTTTGGAGTCAAATCAACACAATTACATGCTGAGATGTACATGTAATCTTGCACAAAGGGACATTTTTCTCCTTTGAGTTTTTTTCTATTTTTTATTTTTTATTTGTTTTGGGAAGGACGAAAAAAGCTTTATTAAACAAAAATCAACATTACAAAATGGACATATCTCATCTAGCTGTGTAAGCACAAGAAATGATCCCAAAATACTAGCTTGAAGCATTATATACTTATTCCAACATAGGAAAATACTGTTAAAATTTAATTTGAAGATATTGAATTTCTTGCAAACCTGGCCATGTAGTGGTGAAATGATGGAACAAAGCATCCACTTGCTTTATTCAGCCTCTTGTGTGTAGTTGCCTAGTGTGTGACAGGTTGGTTACATCTAACCAATGTGCTATTGCAGGCGCCTTCAATATTGGCTCTGGCATCAAATATCTTGGAGGTTCTAGACATTTTCTTTTTTTAGGGTAAGATTTTTAACTTTTATTGATATATAAATGGTACAAAGCCATTATTCACCAATTAGTGAAGAGCATACTAATAGATACAAAACCAGCCAATGCAGTACTTTATTTGGAACTCTCTCAATCTCTTCTTTGCTCATTAGTACTATGGGAGCCACTGCTTTCCCATACAGTACTACAGCAATGGCCACAGCCTCTTCCCAACGTCCAAGTACTATGGAAGATAATCCCTCAAGTTCCCACAGTAAGCTGCTTCTATAACCACGAACATGCCCCACTAACCTCAAAAAAAAACTGGCCCTAAGATGTAACACTTTAATTCCAGACTCTAAAAATAAATCTAATCAGCCCCGGTAAACCATCAATTTTGACCCATGATCCCGATGAAGCTTCCCACCGAAATAGCAGCATCAAATGACAGCTGAATACTATGGGAGCCTCACTCCACCTCTTCTCCAACCATCACTATATGAAACTGCCCTAGGATCGAAGTGCTAAAATTGACCCATATACATCTAGTCTTCGTAGTCTTGTCATCCCTAAAGCCATGTACGCCTATATCAGAGCCTCCCGTCTCCTGATACAGCAGGTAGCCATTCTTGGGACAGTAATGATTATAAGAATATAATATAGAGCTTCTCCTAGCTAGGACAGGAGAGCACGGGCCTATCTAAACACCCTTCTAGAGAAATATTTGCTTCAACATAGCGCTTGAAAAGAAGTAATACTTCAATGATCCAACTAAAACGTAGAGTTTAAGTGCCAAGTTAATCTCTACATCCACACCTAAATAGAACTTACCATCATCTGAAATATGATCTCCAGTATGAAGCTCCCTACCGAAATATTGTCTTGCAAATCCTGCTCAAACGATTACTGAGACATTGACTCATCAACATAGAATAGATAAACTTCAAATGCCGGCCGGCTTAATAAATCCAAAGCCCATCGAATCCTTTGCAAATTTGCTATTGCAAGAGTAGATAGCGCACCATCCAAATGAAAATGCAAAAACAAACCTGATACTAGCACTGCCAAGCTGTAGCAAAATCATAACGGCTGCCGCCAAACTAGAACTATACAAAAGAAATCCACAAGAAACACAGAGCTTCAGAATAACCTGGCAAAAACTGCACTAGCAATACATAAGCCTCTAAATACTTTGATGCACATGAATAGTCACCACCATTTACCAGCTGTAACTATTATATCTGAACCAGAAAGAAACCTTGCAATGAGTGCAGGTCCATACCGCAGTGGTGCGGGAAGATTCTAATGCAATATCACAACTGATTGATAGAGCCTTCTGAACATCTAGATAAGAAACTGAGACTGAAAAATGAGAGCAACACCTACCAAGCTGGTGCATAAAACCCTTAAAGATACCAGATAGGGTCTGCGGTATGCCACAGTAATCACCATGGCATAAGCTCCACACATCCATCTTGAAGACCTGGCTTTATGCACAATGACACACATCTACCTATCTCTCACCCAAGCTATTGAATGAAGACAAACCTTATTAAAAACATTGAGACACAAAGGAATCGAGCTGTAAGTGGCGGCTGAAAACTCCAGCTTTCTTCATCGATGCACCAAGAAATCAAATCGCATCTCCTTCCAGCAGCTAGGACAAGATTAAATAGACGGCTAGCAGACTCCTCCAGCATCGATATGGCAGATTGGAAGGCCTTATGGCTCAGGCGGCAGCCACTGCCACCCTTAGTCGATGCGCCCTGACATCGATTGAACTTTTCCTTCTAGACATGCTTGCTCAATTGTGTCCTTCATTACACATTGACATGTAAAAATGTACA
This sequence comes from Isoetes engelmannii, assembly GCA_011763485.2. Lineage (NCBI taxonomy): Eukaryota > Viridiplantae > Streptophyta > Lycopodiopsida > Isoetales > Isoetaceae > Isoetes > Isoetes engelmannii. The sequence continues at coordinate 12,697 of JAANSK020073020.1, read as the reverse complement.
ACTTATCAACAAGCATATCACTGCTAAGTTTTTTCCCTTAAAAACCCTTCGGTGTGGTGGTCTTTAATCATGGACAGTAATAGGCCTATAGTTCTCTTTGTTTGGGTCCCATAGACCTTTTGGTCTCCGTGGACGTTGAACAATTCAAGTTCTATTCCATTATTTGTACACATGCTCCAAGGTCTTTCTAATCTCATTACATTAGAACATTGCCAATTAGACTATATATTGCTAAGGATACTTTAACCTGCCCACCTCCTCCATAATACAAGAAAGGTGTTGTCACTCACCTCCCTCATAGCCACCATCATTGGTTGTAGAACATGTCCAAACTCAAGGGAGTACCAAAATATCATTAATGTTCCTAGAAAGCCATTCAAAATTACTAAAAGGCCATTAAGAGACGAATCTCATGTTTTTCCTTTTCCGCAATACCATTATGAATCAAAGAAATTACCAAAAAAGGTGTTTGATTTTCATGTGTTAAAGGTCAACTTGCAAGCCAAAGCAAATTGTGCTGCTAATGAATTCCACATAATTACAAAACAAATTGCAATAAACTCATGTTCCTTCTAAAGACCTTCACTGATCTTTCCATGTTAGTATCAAATAAATGCGAAAGCAAACAGTACAGACTATGAGATTTCATATATCCTAAATATAAAGCCATAGAATTCAACAATTTCTTCACCGTCGAGCCACCATCGCGTTTTAGAGCAATCTTTGTCCACCAAGCATTCTATAAGATTTCTAGTGTAGGTCAATGGCACCAAACTCCCTATTTTCTTTACTAATATATATGGGCCATACACCATGCACATATGGCTTTGAGGTAAATTTTAAAATACTAGTGGCTTTCTCAAATTTTCAAAGCATTAATGGTACTTTGGCAATTTCTTACTTTTGATAGTCATTGGTTCGGGAATTTTGTTTTGCATGATCAACAAGTTTCCTGCTGGATCTACCCTAGCATACCATCTACATATTTCCACTCCATTCCTACTGGAAGCATCAAGAAAAATCCCAAATTTTAGCAGGAAACTTTTCTGATATCTCTCTTTCTAAACTGTAGTGTGAGTTTTCAAATCCACACGGTAGCTTACAAGGGTTTCAGGGAATTTTTCGAACCAAGATGATGTACTGTTGTATTGCATTGGGTCTCATCGGTGTTGAACGTTAAGATTCAATTCAATTCTTAAAACTGGTAATGCTAGTTTTGATGCACTTAAAATCAAAGCTGATGAACTAATCTTGGAAGGAATCTATGGCTTGAAACTCGGTATGTGCCAAGGCTAAACATTTTATTTATATTTATTATGTTTCATGCAGAAGCTAATGCCTAGGCCTACTGTAATTAAAGAAAGTATTTATTTGGCTGAATTAATTAAATGCGTGTCCAATCTGATACCATGTGACATAGTTATTAGATAGAATAGATAGAGGAGGCTTAGGGCGAGTCGTTCTAGGAATTTCCCAACTACCTAACACCAAGGCTGATAACGGGCCTACTATGATGTAAGGGCGGGATTTGTACGTGCATAAAGGAATCTGTAACCGTCTATTGCCTGGACCCCAACGGCTTAGATTGCCAGAACGCAAACGTGAACTCTAGCGAGCTTGCCTGATCTTTCAGCTAAGGTTTATCGATCTCAAAGTAATTTACACTGCATTACTCTGTTTCAGAGCTACCAGTTCCTTCTTCGTGAAATGGGCGCTTTCAAAGGTAGACCTACAACCATTCCTCTTCTTCAGCAGCTGCATTTTAAGATTTAGGCTCTGTGTCGTTTGTTTGAGCTTCTGAGCTTCATATTTCCACTAAAAGAAGGATATAAACTAAATTATTCTACAAATCGAAGACGATTTTGCCATTTCTTTCTCGTTGAGAGTACCATACACCTATTTTGCCTGCATGCATGCGATTTATGCCTGTAAACTCAGTTAGTATTGCAATATTACGTCTCCATTTCTATAATGTAGCACAGTTTAATTATGTTTGGTGAAATAAAATCAGAGAATCAAGCGGCATCACGTAGAGAAAGTGTACAAGAACATCCCAATGATGATGGTGACGATGAGGACGAGGAAGAGGAAGACGAAGAAGGTCCCCTATTACCTTGATCATTCAAATAAGATCTACCTAGAGAGATTAACTTATGTACTATGTTTTCATTCATCTGCTTGCAGGGAAGGATGAATATGAGAGAGACGGATTTGTCGTGGATGAAGTTGACGAGGAAGAACTCCATCATATGGAGGAATTCAAGAAGAAAAAACGCAAGAAGCGGTAAGCTAGAATGCCTTCTTCTTGGACTACATTTTCTTTTATCCTGTCATCTTGCTTTGATAAATCAGGGATTAGGAGTCCTTCCCACTTATAGAGCTGCACTATATGTTCTCGACTATAAAAATCTGTTGTGGTAAACAGGAAATTGCATAAAGGTTTGAAGGAACTCTAGGGCTGAAGAAGTTTCACAAGCAATACAGAGAAAGATCAGTCAGAGGCATTAATAACCTCATAACGACCAATGGAATGCTTAAGATCCTTGCCAACAAACCTCTTATGTGCCTATCCTACCCATTATCAAATAGTTCCAAAATATTGAACAGCATACATTTGGAGTCAAGAAATTGGATTGCTTATTATGGCAATCAGGGTGGAGTTAAATAGCCAGAAAATCATTACATGGGACAAGATTTTGCACATATGGACAATCTGTCCAAGTTGAATAGACAATACTGGACCCACCTTCCACAACTAATCCAATGGCATATAGCATGAAAATGACGACCTATCAAGCTAGTAGAATGCTCTAATGCTGTAAGAATATATCTTTCCTTTGTCAATAAGTCGTCACAAGAAACTATAAGCGCATCATACTTTCTAGCAAGAAAGCAAGATTGCATTAGAATCTACAACATACCACTCAAGTCCAGCCTATATGACACCAGTTTAGCCCCCCTGATGGTACGAAACTTGGAAACTTTTCCAAGCTTTTATTTTAAAGTAGGCATCCCATTGTACCTTTCGGTTACCAACATTCTTTAATGCTCTTGTAGCCACCGTGCCTGTAGGGAAGAAGCTGATGACACAGATGATTTGCACCTGTTCATTTGGAACATAAATATCGTCAGTTTGTGTCCTCTTAGGTGTCTTTCCACTTATGTCCTCTCAACCTCATTAGCCCCACACAAATGATATGGCCTAATTCTTTGCAATAACTTAGAGTTTATCTTCCAGCATGGCTAATGTAGCATAGCTATTAGCAAACGTCACATTTTCTATTGAAGACTATCAATGTGTCTCCACAGTGCCACGTAAGCAGCTTATAGGTAACCACATTCCTTGTCATATCAAAATAACAGCTCAGAAAAACAATGCTTGGCATCATGCCTTTTTGAGCTTGAGGATCATGCATGGTGGAAAATTAGTGTAAGAAGCAGGAGAGTAAGTAGATAGCAACAACTTCAAAGATATACAGAGATGGACCAGACCAATATACTGCAGGCTAAATGGTTCTTTTCTTTGGCATCTAGGTAGATACGTTCTTGAAACGTGCATCTGACTCATGCTGAATGTGACTATGATGTGTTGAAGCACCACCACTTTCATTTTGCAGTTCTCTTTGTGCGCCAAGTTTGGGAAGTGCTTTCTAAGCCTTTCCAAAGGCGATGTGAAAACTCACAAAGACCAAGATAACTCGCATTTGACTTTGTTATATTTATGATATTCCACTATAATTTGCTTGCCGTCCCTTCTGACAACCTATGTTATTTCCAGAATTGACATTGTTCTTAAATGTCTAACCCAAAGAAGACCTATCTATTTGTCTTCTCATTGATATAGATACGTTAAAGAATGTGATAATCATTGTTTTCAGTATTCTTAGGATTACTGAAGAAGCATATCAGCTTGATGAAGAAGATTATGAGCTTCTCCGAGAATCTGGGCTTACATACCATCGGCCTCCAAGAACTGTACGCAATCAGTCTTTTATGTTTATCTCAACCCTTTTCCAATCAAAATAAGACTCCATCTCTGATATAGGTTGGGGACAAATTCAAGAGGTTGAAAAGAGCTAGTGCAGATATCCCAGGAACTCAGGCTGCTAGACAGAATAAGCAAAGGCCAGAAACTGCAGAAGACTGTCTAGGACGTATCCTGTTTGGAGACGATGAAGGTAAACATCAGTTACCAATGCAAGAAGGTATGCTGTTGTGGAAATTAAATTCTGACTGTTTTTATCCTTAGAACCAGGAGATTCTCCTATAGGGAATGAACAAAAGGACATCGAAGATGAGGAAGAACTGGAAGAGGCTGATGACATGACGGACTTTATCGTTGAAGTAGACGAAACGCTAGACGAGGATGGTCTTCAATCTAGGTAATTGTATTACATAAACATTTTTGTTTTCAGACAGGAAGACAATGCAGTTGCATACTTTTGTTCATTTTGACAGAGGGCGAAGGAAAGGAAGAAACAAGACTCCAAAAGCCATTTCTGGAACATCTGCAGCTGCACTGCAAGAAGCCCATGATATCTTTGGTAGTGTATCAGACTTACTGGGAGATCAATGGTCTTATAACAGGAAGTCATTGCCTGTAGACGAGGATCATAGTCCTTTACCAATGAAATTGCTTGAAAAAGCCTATGAGCCCAGCATACTTGAGGAAAAATATTTGACTGAATATGATGATCACGTTCGAGATAAGGATGTGCCAGAACGACTTCAGGTTGTCATTCCAATTTTTCAAATTCTACTTTATAGGTTCCTAGGTGCTTCTAGTCATGAAGATGCACTTGATGCAATTTATCATGGTCGTCTGATGCAGATATGCTGAATCGTTTACATATTCAGAGTACAATCTATTTTCAATGTTAGCTTGATGTTTGGAATGTCTGGAATGTCTTTTTCTAGATAGAACTTTGTTTATGTTCTATCCCTTCCTGTTTTATCAGCTACTAATGGACATATTTCTTCTCTATCCTTAGTTGCTAGCAGAGGCAGTGGGTTTTGTGCAAGGGCGTGAAAGTGCAATTAGGGAGGCAGAATGGATATATAACAAAGCCGACAAAGAACTCAACATTCATGCTGAAGGAAGTGATAGGATAGAGTTATTGAACCAAGTAGTAAATGTTTTACAGCTAGTACATGATACAAAACTTGAGGTACTTACTTTAAACTTCATGCGTATAAAGACTTGTCCAATGATGAACCAAATATTTGATGTACAATTTCCAGATACCATTTATTGGAATGTACAGAAAGGAGTTATGCCTGGCCCTTATACATAACTCTGCAAAGACGGTAGAACGAGATGCTGAAGAACAGAAGATTAAATGCTACAGGGTATTAGTATATTGTTATTTCTAGTATGTGCAGATCTATTTTCATAGGTTAGTGAACGTGGTATAGTTCACTTATCCAGGGTCTATGGGAAATTCATCATTGGGATAAACGATGGAGAGCCCTGCAAAAGCGGAAGTCAACTATCGGGCAGAGATTCAAAGCACATGCCCATCTAGATGCTGGAGAAAAGGGACAGCTTTTGAGTGCATTGTTAGTGGGATTAGAGGCTGCTCAGTCAGACGAAGCAGTGGAAGATCTCAATGCAAAATTCAAGTTACATTTTTATCTAGAAGAAGTGGAAGGGGGAAATGGCCAATTCAAAAGACCAATAAGGCGCTCATTCTATTGCATTTGCCTAGAATCTGGTTTAGAGACTGTTAGTGGCTATTTCGGCCTAACTGCACAGCAATTTGGGGAGAACTTATCCTCGTTGTACAAGGTAAGTTCATATCGTATTCATTTCCAGCTTACATGTAATGACTTTATAGCCCATCGCAGAAACATGAGCCTGATGATCCTCCATCTACACCCGAGGAGATCGCTAATATGCATCTCAATAAAGAATTTGGTAATTGGCAATCAGTGTTAAAAGGTGCCCGCCACATGGTGAGTAAAGGCTATTTTCTGGAAGCCAGTCCTGTTTTGATAAGTTGCTAAACTCTCTGCAGATGGCAATTCGGATGAGTGTTGAACCTTCAGTAAGAGATCATATCAGAAGTGTCTATGTAGAAAATTCAGCAGTATTTACATCACCAACAAAGTTAGGAAACAAAGCTATTGACTCGTCCCATCAATATGCAGCAGTGAAGTGGTTGCACCAAAAGCCCATAGATAAATTTAATGACGGACAGTGGTTGCTAATACAAAAGGCTGAAGAAGAATCTCTTCTACAGGTACATGTTGGTCTACCACAAGATTACGTGGAAAAGGAACTACAGCCAGGGCTGATATCTATGTACACAAGTGATAGGGTGAGCAGCACGGCTAAACTTTGGAATGAACAACGAGAACAAATACTGAAAGAAGTATTGGAGAGCTTTCTTATTTCTTACATGGAAATAGAAATACGAAGGCTCTTAACTACCCAAGCAAAAGAGTGGGTTGCTAAAAGGTGGCAGGAAGACTTCTGGAAAATAGTCTGTGTTGCCCCATACTACCAGCCATTTAAAGAGGGGGATCCTGATGCCATAGCACGAGTGCTAGCTTGTTGTTGGGGACCTGGAAAACCAGCCACCACATTTGTTATGCTGGATTCCGAGGGGGGAGTGATTGGTACGCTTTATTCTGGTCATCTGACTTATTTGGCTAAAAGTCCTGAGCAGCAGCAATTGATGGCTGCTGATAGCGAAAGATTGCTGCAGTTTGTGAGACATCACAAACCTCATGTGGCAGTTTTAGGTGCAGCAAATACTTCTTGCAGACATTTACAAGGACGCATTATGGAGGTACGCCCCACCTTTCATGAATTGTACCACAAATGTGTTTATTTTGCCCATGATAATTTGCAGGTAGCACGTGCAATGATAAGCACATATCCACGAGACATGGCTGAGGGCCTGGAGGATACTATGCCTGTCATTCTTGCAGATGAATCCATTGCACTGCTTTATGAGAACTCCCATATTTCTGAGGAGCAGTTTCCAGATCAGCCTGGTTAGTAAAGAAGAAGCTGCTTAGGAGGAAGAGAATATTCAGACTGAAATTTTACTGTTGTCATTGTTGTTGTAGGTATTGTGAGGCGTGCCATTGCTCTTGGCCGATATCTTCAAAATCCTTTAGCTATGGTTGCAAATTTGTTTGGACCATCCAGAGAAATACTCTCACTCAAGCTTCACCGACTGCAGCAGCATCTTTCAGATGATGAGCTTTACGATTATGCAGAACAAGTGATGGTCACAGTAACAAATCAGGTTGGTATTGATGTAAATTTAGCAGCAGTTCATGATTGGCAGCTTGCCCCACTACAGTTCATATCCGGTCTTGGGCCTAGAAAGTCTGTCTCCATTAAGCAATCTTTAAAACAAGCCGGAAGAATCAACTCAAGAAAAGATTTCCTTAGCTTCATGCGGCGCAACACTTTTGTTAATGCAGCTGGGTTTTTACGTGTCCGAACAAGTAGCTGTGATTCAGTGGCTATGCTGGATCCCCTTGATGATACTAGAATTCACCCGGAGTCTTATCATCTTGCCAAGAGAATGGCCATTGTTGCATATTGTGAAGAGAAAGGGGAGGAGCCAAAGGATGTAGATGACGAAATTGCAGAAATGGCTGTTCAGCATGTGAGGGAAAATCCTCATGTGCTGAACAATTTACTTGTCGAGGAATACTGTAATGCAGAGCTAGATGGTGATTCTGATAACAAGTTACAAACAATGTATGATATAAAAAATGAGCTCTTACATGGATACGAGGATTATCGGCCAAAATTTAAGGAGCCTACTGAAGATGTCTGGTTCTATTGGCTTTCTGGAGAAACTAAAGAGACTATTCATGAGGGGAAAGTTGTAAAAGCATTAGTTCGTAATGTCCTTGGAAGCAAGATTCTATGTAACTTAGATTCAGGATTGCTAGGTGTGTTACGGAACGATGATGGCTCAAATATTTTAGAAGGTAGTATATTGACCTGCAAGATATTTCAAATTAGAGCAGAGTCATGTTCCGTGGATTTAGTGCTCTGTGATGATACAACTATGGAGGAGATGGAACAAGATCCCTATTACAGGGAAGATAAGTCTCCATTGGATAATAACCAAGAGCAAGAAAAGAGAAAAGTTGAGGACACGAAGATCAGACCACGGATGATTGTGCATCCATTTTTTAAAAACTTTTCAATGCAAGAAGCTACTCAGGTAAATGTATTAACACTGTTATGGAGTCATGGGTTAAATGATTCTTGCATCTAGCAAATTGACCATTATTTCTATGCAGTTCCTTAAAGAAAGGAAGGCTGGAGATGCGGTGATTTGTCCAAGCGCTTTAGGACTTTCCCATCTTTCTTTGGTGATAAAGATCTATGAAGATATATATAAACATATCTGTATCATCGAACATGGTAAGGATGTCGCTAATATTCTACATCTTGGAAAAATCTTGAAAATTCGTGATGAAACATTTGAGGATCTTGATGAGGTAAATATTTTTAGGATGTCCAGAATTTTAGGCTAGAATGCTTAATAATATTTTATCTAATAATATTTTATCTACTTGGTCATTCAGATAGTTGCAAGATATATCGATCCTCTCAAAGGGTTCTTGAGGATCATACTTCGACATCGCAAATTTAGGAAGGGCACAAAAGATGAAGTTGATGATATGCTGCGTAGAGAGAAGGCCCAAGAACCCATGCGCATTGTGTACTGCATATCGATTTGTTATGAACATGCAGGTGGCCTGATCTTATCTTATTTAAGGACGTCCCGTGTTCATCATGAATACATGTCAGTGTCTCCCAAGGGGTTCTGTTTTCGGCAACTGGTATTTCAGAATCCAGATAGAATGATAGCATATTTTCAGAAGCATATAAACGATCCAGTGCTTCCACCTGTGGTCAAAGATCCTACTGAGAAATCTGAACTGAAATCTGAACTGATGAGAAGTGATGGTTGGGGAACTACACTAAATGGAAATGGTGGAGCTACGCCAACTGGAAATAGTGAATGGGGGACTACATTAGATGGAAATAGTGGAGCTGGATGGGAAGCCTCACCAAATGAAAACAGTGGATGGGGAGCTACATTAAATGGAAATGCTGGAGCTACACCAAGCGGAAATAGTGGATGGGGGACTGCATTAATTGGAAATAGTGGATCTGGATGGGGAGCCTCACCAAATGGAAACAGTGGATGGGGAGCCACATCTGGAGGAGGGTCTGACAAATGGCATCAGCAGGATGGGCAAGAAGGCCATGGCGGAGGAGAACACCGTGTACTTGGAGGAAGAGGAGACAGATCTGGAAGAGGATCGAGCGGTTCAGGGTGCTTTAAGTGTGGAGAAAGTGGACACTTTGCACGGGAATGTCCAACAGGTGGAGGATCGGGTGGTTCTGGCGGTTCAGGGTGCTTCAAGTGTGGAGAAAGTGGACATTTTGCACGGGAATGCCCAAGTGGTGGAGGATCGGGTGGTTCAGGATGTTTCAAGTGTGGAGAAAGTGGACACTTTGCACGGGAATGTCCAAGTGGTGGTAATACAGATGGTTGCAGAGGTCGGGGGCGAGGGAGAGGACGAGGGAGAAGAGATTCAACTAACAATGCGTGGGGTGGGGGAACAGGGTCTGAATGGAACAAGCCCAAAGGATCAACTGAGTCTGGATGGGGAGCAGACCAGCATAATGCTACTGGTAATACTGATACAGCTAACAGGGAATCAGGTGAACATGATGGTTGGGGTGCTGCATCAACTGGAAATGGCGGATGGGGAGGAGGCAATTCAAATGCCAATGAATCTTGGGGCACTGCTCCAAATAACAATAATAGCACATGGGGAATTACAGATAACAAAGCTCCCACTGGCAATGATTCTTGGGGTATTCCTTCCAATGACAATAACACATTAGGAGTAACAGATAATAGAGCATCAGTTGGCAATGATGGTTGGGGAGTAACAGATAATACAGGCAAAGTTTCAAAAGGAAAAGATACTACAGGTGATACATGCAATGCTGGTTGGGGGACTGCATCAAATGATTCAAACGATAAGAATGATTCTTGGGGGAGTCAATTGGACAAGCCTAAAGAATCCACCGAGTATGGATGGTGAAGCTCGGCATAGACATACCGTAGAGGAATCTCCATATAAAAAGATTTTTGTACATATTTAGCATGATAGGATAACAGTTTACCTACACAGTAAAGTTTACTGTGTACCTTTTTGAGTCCCTACAGGCTGATGGCAGCTCGTCTTTGTAATTCCAATTTGTCTTCTTTCCTCTATGTATATAGTTTCAATTGTATGGTGCCTGGTTCTTCAAGTTTTTTGTTATAAGTTTACTATTGTAATGTATTTACATGTCCTTGCTCTGACCATAGTAAAGGGTAAAGGGGATTCCGCAGTCCAGTGCAACAATAAATATTAATTGTTACCATTTGAAGTATAATCTACTAAAAAAGTGAAGTGGATCATGGTAACTTGTGTTCTTGTTCTTTGTGGGAATTCGCTGTAGACACACTAATTTTAGCAAATCTAGCAAAGATAACAAAACAGAACCTGTAGAATTACTAATTTCAGCAAATCTAGTAAAGACAACAGAGCACAAAAGAAAATTGGAATAGGAAAACGTAACGATTGTCCACCAGAGAAACTAGCATGTGGCAGGCAATAAAAGATGGCCATCATATACAGAGCAATTCCGTTATTTCCGCAGAAATCGAAAGAAGGAACATGTAATCTCTTTGCTTTGAGACCCAGGAGAGGGCTTCGCACAGAATCTTTGTGCACGTGGCAAAACTTGAGCACTAGCAATTAAAATTGTGTTTAAGGCCTATGATCAACGAGCAATTAAATCAATTAAAATTCGTGTTAAGGCCAGCCACTATTGGCTGGACTTTAAAAATGGTTTTGGCGTTCCAAAGCAGCTCTTTGAAGAGGTAGGAACCTGATCTCTTGCAGAAGAATTTGATATGAGATCGTGAATTTGACTCCAAGTGATCCGCCTCTTTTATAACAAGTACTGAGACTTCTTGTATTGGCACTTCACTACGAACCCTGTTAGGATCGTAAAGTTGCATCACGTATTGCTCCCACTGGTCTTGAGAAATATTTTCAGTAGGTTGCGTAGCTTTATGCGGCACTCTTCTCCAAAATGTCTTAGGGTGTCGATTAAAGAGATAGAATATTTCCCCCTGATATTATGCCATATATTGTACCTTTCTGCCCTTGAGAAAAGCTTTATACATTATTGGTCTAATGCCCGAAATAAGTAGCGCATAATGCGACCAAGGTACTAGGACCGCTACAAAATCCTAAATCCTTTGGATGTGAGCGTTTACAATGTGTGTTAACTCGAAGCATGTAGGGATTGAAGTTGTTCGTGAATATGGTAAGGCGAGCTTGTCAAATTCTTCATATAGGGGTGTTGAACACAAAGAGAGTCTACTATGTTTATAGGAAATAGCTTATTTTCAATTTGCACCATCAGCCCAAAAGACCAATCCCCCAATCTTAAACCCTAATTGTATGACAACGCTGAACCCTAAACCCCTATACTTGTAAAATCATAAACCCTAAATCCTAATTGGTGATTGATGTCAAGATATTGTAGAATGATCATGTTGTTTATGAATGTTCGTAGGGTGTGAATGTTCGTAGGGGTTATCATCTGTATATTCATATCTTCACATGCATTATCTATTTGCATACTTTATCGCGCTCTTTTCAAGTTCCATTTGCCAACGTTCATACAAGGAATATGCCACAGATTCTCTCAGATCAACGGACACCAAATTTTTGAACAGAAATTGCATACATTTATTCAATGGTGTACATAAGCCATATGGTGGAAAACTCTCCATCAACATTATTTATTCAGTTAAGCTTTACAGACCATAGGTCTACATATTCACATAACTTCTACATACAAAGACAAAGCATATGTACAATCACATGTGCGGAACTCGCTCATGGCGCCCTCCTATTGGCATAGATCGCACCACCAGAGTCATGTCGACGACTGACCAACTCCAACTCTCGTATCTCTTTGATAAGAAGAGCCCTCGAGAGATTCAGGTGCGAGCGAAGCATACCCCTCTCAAACACCACTGAGTCTGCCTCGCAACACTCCACAACCTGCATGGCATTTTCTATCTCCTCCAACACATTCGCAAGCTGCCATTCTCAGGTTCTGCACTGCACAATACATATTTCTAACAGAATCTTCCGCATCCTTCAACACCTGGACAAAATCAACACCTGGCTCCCTCTCGCACGATTCCACAACAGACTGGTCGACAGATTCGGCCTCCTAGGCAGGGAAAATTTTAAGCACCTTAGAATTTTTTCTAAGTGAAATGAATTGGCCACTCCTTATGTAATTTAGTTGTTGAAGAGTAGCCTAAAATGGCCATTTTTTGCTAATATTTTTAGCATAAATCTAACTCAAGTGGCGATTCCTTCGCCAAAATTTTAGCGCTTCATGTGGCCAAATTTAGACAAATAGCAAATTTAGATCGAGACATACCATTGATTAAATTCTCACGCCTCAAATTATATGATCATATAAATCTAACAACTCAACTTATAGGTCGATAGACTCAAAGAATGCAAAGGCAATCTGATTTTGCAACCAAAGTTCACAAAATACTTGTTTACCAAACATAGTTATATTTTATGGTAGATATCACTACTATTACTACAT
>JAANSK020072909.1:0-16692 GCA_011763485.2 Isoetes engelmannii | reverse complement strand
GTGGTGGTGGTGGTTGTTGTTGTTGTTGTTCCAATCTGCTGCTTGTTTCCCCATCCTAAATGCATCCATTATGCCAGCATCATCAATCTGCATCTTTTCTTTGAAGAAGTGCTCTACCACAGCCTTAGCCTTTTTGCTACTAGTTTCTGGCAGTTCCACCAGTCGCAAATTGAGCGCTCGATTTTTTCTCTCCTCCTCTTCCATAAAACTTGTGAGCTTGTGTGATAATTCAGCTATGGGCATATCATCCATTCTCCACAGTTAAAGCATTTACCTGTCTAATCTGAGCATTTTCCTGTCTAATTTGCTTCAATGCTAATTGAAAATCAGTATGTAAAGAGTTTCATACCCTTTTTTTATTATATCCTGCATCACCGAGCCCATGAATTCCCTCAGAAATTCCTTTTTGAAATTCTTTAGCATGGCCTTTATACTCTCCGCCATCACTGCCAGCATATCCTTCTAAAAACCTTTTGCCTTCAGGGACCTTACACCAATACCAGAAGATTCAGCATCCCATTCTGCCTCTGTACTCTCACTCTAGAAACCCTATTTTCAGACCCCTATTGCTGATCGATGTCGGATCCATGTTTAGGTTTCTTCTAGCTTGCAAGAGATCGGGATACAACAGCCACTTTAGGCCTAGTGTCCTCGACCAATACAGGCCAGGCAGTTTTGGAGAAAGATCCTCCATTGCCCTTCTTTGGACCATCGGTTTAGAGCCATGGTCGATTTTTTATAGACGCTCTTTTAGCGCCCATGGAGAGAGGGAGGGAGGGGGGAAGGGAGGAAGGGAGGGAGGGAGAGAGAGAAGGGTTGGCCACATGATCGATGAAAGATCATGAGAGTGTACATGAGAGACAATTTGAGAGGAGAGATTATCTCTCAAAATGCGAGAGTCCACTTAGTGAACTGCATTTTGAGAGAAAACGGCCCTAACTGCTGTTAGGAGCTTTTTCATTATGTTTGGCCCGTTAAGTTTAATACCCCGTGGAAAGTTTTTGGGGCTCCGTGAAAGAAAATTAGTCTGACTGAAAACAAAATGGGGCTCTGTACGACCTTCTCTTCTGCGCTATGGCGGCTCCTTCCAATGGCTATGGCGGCTCCTTGCAATGGCTATAGAGGGCTTTTTTAGCAGAAAGGGTAAATGACGGCTGTGTAGATTCTGCGATTGCCCCTGATCTTATGATGTTTACTTCAGATTTAGATGTAGAATAGAACAAATGAAATGGGTTAGAAAGACTTCTGCTGCGATTGCCCCTGCTCTTATGATGTTTACTTCAGATTTAGATGTAGAATAGAACAAATGAAATGGGTTAGAAAGACTTTTGCTGCGATTGCCCCTGCGTTTATGATGTTTACTTCAGATTTAGATGTAGAATGGAACAAATGAAATGGGTTAGAAAGATTTCCTCAGAAGTTTAAGAAGAATAAGGATTTCCTGCCGAAGCTCAGCTCAAGTTCTCTTTCCGGATTTTGTATCTTTGCACTGTTCTTGAGCCATATTCAGATGGATCTTTCTTGATGTGTTTGTTGCTTTATGAAATAAGAACCCAAAGAAGCTGGATTTGTACAAATATGAACTGAAATAAGTCGGATTTGTATGGTTCTTAACTCAAATAAGAACTCAAATGAGTCGGAATTGTACAGATATGGTCAGTTTTAGATTTTACCTTTCGATTCTACAGTAATTGAAGGCAGGAGATTTTCTGGCTCTGTTCAAATTAGAGCTAAATCTGGCAGAGGGATGCATGCAACGATCCTCACAGTCGGTGAAATCTGGCATAAAATCTCACAGTCGCTGAGATCCTCACATGAAATTCGCATTTTTGACCTGGCTATCGCTTCCAGCCATGGCTACCTAGCCGCTTTCATTGTCTTTGAAGGTTTTGAAAACCGTAAACACCACTTACAAACAATTCTGCCCTCTCCACCTATCACATTGCGCCATGTGGCACTTTTTCTTTTAAAGAATGTCATGTAAATTTTCTTCACTCTTTTTCCATGCTTTTAGCTAATTTTATGTGCCATTTCTTGCTTTTACCTTGCAGAATTGTTTGTAAGTGGTGTCTACGTAAAGGCAGGAGATTTTCTGGCTCTGTTCAAATTAGAGCTAAATCTGGCAGAGGGATGCATACAACGATCCTCACAGTCGGTGAAATCTGGCATAAAATCTCACAGTCGTTGAGATCCTCAGATGAAATTCGCATTTTTGACCTAGCTATCGCTTCCAGCCATGGCTACCTAGCCGCTTTCATTGTCTTTGAAGGTTTTGAAAACCGTAAACCCTCTGGAAAACCGTCATATGGCCGTCCGCCATAGCCGCTTCACCATAGCCATCACAGGAAGAACAGGGAAAAGAAAAAAAAGAGGGCAAAAACATACGGAAACATGATGTCCAAAAAAAAATCCGGCCGGCTTCTTTCTTTTTATCCCTAACTGTCTTGTTAAGCAACAAGAGTTTATTATCTCTTGTTCTCTCTCGTGCTATACGGTATAAAAATTATCTCTCGCCGTATAGCACGAGAGATAAAATTTTTTGGAGCATGTGGCCGACCCTAGAGACGTCATGCATCTTGGTTCAGCCCCAATAAAGACCTATGCTGCAAAGACTGGAGTTGAAGATCTAGTGCCGAGTGGGGAGAAGACATGAACAGAGACATCATACAACATCTTCGGCAATTATGGCATATTCAGACTAGTACCTTTTTCAAGAGGAGAATATTAGAGAGAAGTTATGGAAGCAATAACGGATCAAAGTAACCTCCAATGCCAAGTGATTAAGGAAATCAACGAGAGAAGTTATGGAAGCAACAATGGATCAAAAAAACCTCCAACAACAAGTGGTTGAGGGAAGTTATTGACATGAATAAGTTATTCAAGAACAAAACAAAGTACTTCAAAGAACAAGCAGATACTAGAAAAAGGCATAGGCATCTCTAATAACCAAGGTAAAGGCCTCCAAGAAGCAAGGCAATCACCTCCAAGAACCAGGGGTCAAGAGCAGGCATTATCAAGAGCAGGGCCTAAAATTCAAAGGGAAGATTGAAGCACATGCAGACATGCATACTTGGAGGAGGAGGAGGAGGAGGAGATTTTTACGTCATGCTACATTGGCACCTTGGCGATTCAGTATTGTTTGCAGTACGGGACACTTGCGTGCAATAAAGGGTTTTTTTTTTTTTACCATCGTATTTGTATACTTACCATTAGGGGGCTTTTTTGCCACTATCTGGGACAAAATATATACTTTAGGGTTAAATTAGCTTTCAAAGATCAGTATACCAAGGATCAGTATACCCCCTTATTATTAAGTGCACCCCTCGGGCATTGGCAACATCCGATTGGATATATGACGCACACACCACACCTACATTGCTTATTGGGTCCTACCCTGAATCACGTTAGGCCGAAGGGAAAACCGCCTTGTTGATGTTGCCAATCAGCCAAAATTAGAAGGGCATGTGCCCAACTCCAAGAAAGTAGTTCGGGCTGCCGGAACAACCCAAACCTTCAACCGGTTCCACACCAATCAGGTTCGCTTTGTACCAAAACCCTATTCCCAAAACAAAGGGTATATGTGCCCCAAAAGGTCCTAAGCTAATATGATATATATGACTTTGCAATGAGAAAAACCAAAATAGAACGAATGGATGAATGTATTTCTATGGTCTCCAAAGTAGTGTACATGCAAACCATGTACATACACGTAGAATACACGAATACGCGCATAAACCATATGAACCTTGAAATGTACACGATACAGGTTTATGTATTCACCTGGCCTTCGTCGACCGTTTGGACATATTGGTCGTACGGATAGCATTGTATCATCGGACGGTTTATAGAGTGCCAAGTAAGATAAACCCTAAAATCTGGGGCCTCTAAAACGGAACACAAGAAATGTACAATTACCGATTTGGCACTTTTTTTACGTTGAAGGTTCTTTGGCTATTTATTTAGGCTCTTCTTTTTCTTCACGTTCCGGTGTTCCGGCGGCGCTAGAGCCGGCGATGAGGATTACGGCCTTCCAACATAACTAGCATCAAATTCTGGGTAAGCTAATAAAATGGTTGGATTATCTCTACCAGACCTCCGTCTTCTTGCTTAATCCGACTATGCCCTAAAATGCCTTCGCCACATTTGCTTCCCCCAAATGGGGACTTGGTTTCCTCGTTTTTTCTCCACTTAAACTCTTCAAAAGCTAATCACATAATTCCAGGACGTGGGTCTGTAGCATGGGTCGAAGTAACCAAGTCAACAAGTACACAGTTTTCTATGTGGTTATGTCTCTGGGCAACAGCTGAATCCTTTTGCTTATGGTTATACCAGGCCAGCGGCATCGATTTTGGGTGCTAGTTTGTTCTGCTTTGCTATATGGCGGATGATGATGATGATAGGGATGAGGAGTGGTTCAAAGAGGTCTATGGCAAGGAATATACAGGTCCCCATTCAAGGTCTCGCAGGGATGATAAACAAAATAGCAAACCCACAGCAAAGCGTGCAAAGACATCTCTAAATGGCAGTGGTGGAGAATCTGAGGAAGAAGAGGGTCCACCGGATCCGAATGCAGTGCCTACGGATTTCACTAGTCGAGAAGCCAAGGTATGGGAGGCAAAAGCCAAGGCAATAGAGAGAAACTGGAAACGAAGAAAAGAAGAGGAGTTAAACTGCAAAATTTGTGGTGAATCTGGACATTTTGCTCAGGTAAGGCTTCGCAAATTTCAGGTTATTGTGTTGTTGGCATGTGATAATGCCAAGGTTACTGTTTTATGTGAGAGCAGGATAGCATAACTGATAAGAAATCACCAAAAACCAAATTCAAAAAAAAACATCTATATGGACATTGAGTGAATGTCGTTCAAGCTTTTTAGATCGGACAAATACCCAATTAAAGAAATAAGGGTTGAGTCCAGAAATGTGACACATTGGGACGAATAAATAGACCATTGTTAAGTTATGCCACTTTTTGCATTTATTATACTTGAAGCTGTTCGTTTTCAGAGGTAGGTGATGTAAATATATGATATTGATATGTGTATAGTATGCTCAATGATAAAGCAGACCAGGAATCTACTTGAAAACAATAAAGTGAAGAGTCCTGAAGTTACCATATGCAAGTATTGAATCTTATATTTTTTTTGATGGATACTAGGCCATGTTACCTATAATGGATCATCTATCCTACATGCTCAATGTTAGTTCTTAGAAGAGGAAGCATGCAAAAGTTCATCATATTGCCATTTCATATTCAAGTTAATGAACGTATGATGATTCTATTTGTTGCTGCTTTTTTATTGGCGCTTCTTTTTTTCGAGCCTCCATTATTTCTAAAGTGGAAGTGTATGTAATGAAATGTTTTGTTACCTTTTTTGTGCATGCAGGGTTGTCCCACAACATTAGGAGGAAATCGTAAATCTGGTGATGTGATAGAGAGGATATCATTAAGGGATAAGCGTCTTAAGCCTCGTATAATTGGTTCTGGTGGATCCACTATTCAGGGCATTGAGAAAGATACAGGTTGTCGCTTGAAGCTTGAAGATAATGTTACACCTGGCAGTGGTGGATTTTACGTACGTATATCAGGTCCAGACAGATTGGCCGTTAGCAAGGCAGCTGGTGCAGTGAGAAGATTAGTGGACCAAGTGGAGGATGAATGGAAACAACCCAGTGGTGGACGCCGTCAACAGGCTCCAACTCGAGGTTCAAGTGTAAACCCGCTGATTGCTGCTCAGATGCAGCACATCCAGAGGCTACAGCATGGTGCAAGCTTGCAGGGTACTCCTGGTCGAAGCGACCACTCAGGAGGAGAGGAGGACAAACGATCACTAGACCAGTCGCAACATGATGTGCCGCGTCATTGGGACTCTGGATCTACTCAAGGTCTTATATGTTTTCTTATTAGCTTTGTTTTTTTTAATTTGTGTTCATGGTTCTTTGTGAGTTTGCTGCATTTAATTGAAACGTATTCTTACATATAAATTTCTCACTTACATCATGAAGGTCGAGGAGGTTCTGGCCAGTATTATCATGGGCAGACAGCAGATGCTTATCAGGGCCGTGGGAGGGGAAACAGCGTCCACAGTGTCCACAATGGAGACCAGGACGCAGATTTTAAACATGATGATTTGCCACAAACCCTTGAGGCACTCGAAAGGCGTTTTGTGCAAGAGACGCTCCACCTCACTACTGAACAGGAAGCTGAGGAGGATAAAGAAAATGCTCGACACCGAGAGGTTACCTTTTTTTCCAGTTGCTTGATTGAGATTGCTTGGGTTATATATTCAATGTCTTTTGCTGATTGGGAATGTTCATTGATATTTATTGACAATCTGTAAAGTGTAGAGCCTGCATTTTTTATTTTGTATGCTAGTACCAACTTCCCATATTTGGTTTGAGTATCCATACAAATTAGTGTCTTCTTGGCCAAGATATATTGACTGGTCCAGCTATGGTTTAACTGCTGCCCTTTTTTTATGCAGCGAATGAGAGAAATACAGGAGCAGTATCAGCAGAAGATGGTCAATCTTAGAGCGAAACAATCAAAGTACAGAGAGGATTTCCTCCGGCGGGAAGCTCAGGTGCGTCAGCAGCAATATCACCAGCATTATGCGCCCTCGCATTATGATCAATATGGCCCTTCTGGGGGAAATGATGTGCAAGGGCAATTGTCAGGATATGATTATGGCGACTCGTTACCGCATTATGGCAGTGCACCACATTCCTATCATGGAAAACATGGTCATTCTCAATACTCATATGGAAGCAGGAACTCTCCATCATACCAAACATACGGGTGATTGGGAGGGAGGAGCCAACATTTGAGTTGCTACTTCAGGCATCTGTTGGGCCTGCAGTCTCAATTCTCAATTTGTATTTAACTTTGCTGGTAGAACACTGAGCGCCCCACATTAGCAGACATCCAAATCCGTGCTGCGAGGGAGTTTGTATGATTATGATGAGCAATCTAGTTGGTGTTTTCTCGCACATTTACCTCAGTGGGTTGACATGGTTTGTCATACTAAGTTGATGGGTCAATATATGCATTGCTGTGCTAGCGTCCATTGCTCCATGCAATTGGAACTTTGGTGGTAGTTTCATGACTTTTGTATAGCCTAGACATTGAGGTAGTTGAATGCATGGCTGCAGTTTGTGTTTCTACACTTACGGAACTAATAGATACTATTAATAGTGGCTATTTTGCGCAAATTACAGGCCCAGATTATACATGAGCTCTTTAAAATTGCAAAACTTTTCCTGAAATTGCTGCTTGCTACTGCTGCCCTAGCTAGATAGCTTCTGCTCGGAATCATTATGATAGAAAATGTGGCAGGGCAGAGCAGAGTGTCTATAACTAATGACCTACCACACATATAACAGCACCAAGAGAGTGCAAAGACCGACTGCCAACTCATTTCTGGTGCCAGGAAATTCCTGTCTTTAGGTTTATACGTCTATGTGGATAATGGTCAAAGTTTGACGCACTAGGTGACCGGAGCCATCCTAGCTTCTCCCTTTTATCTGCTGTGAGCCTTCTTCCAACCGGGGTTGCCCTTAAGAACGTATTTGCATATGCGTAATTTAGAGGGTCAGGCAAATCATAAGTTTTTTGTATGAGTTATGTTGTGTTACTTTTTTTTTGACTTGCACTATTTTATAGAAACTCAGGCGAATCTTGCCAATATCATTATGGTAATTAGAGAAAACCAACTAGATTTCAACTTACAACTAAAGGGATTTCATATCCTAAAGAGACCTAGTATATTTAGCTAAAATTGAGTAGTTCCTTGACAATCTTTTTGAGTAGTTTGCTATTGGTTACTAGAGCTAGCAAAGAAATGCTTGATCTATAAGGACGATAAGAGGCTAATTTATGATCCTAAACACTCAGATCTATGGAGCTACGGGCGAAGCTCTAGATATGAGCTTAACAATTCATGGCTAATTTTAGTAATGGGGTTCTAAATAGCCCCTTAAGAGCAACCTTGCTTCCAAGTTCCAACTTGCAGGAGCACCCACAGTGACACAACTCATAAAAAGATTTGTCCAAAATGAATGACATTCTGATAAAAAACAACGCTATGTCTTGGCACCTCCGTGTTAAAACTTCAAAATAGCTTAAATGTTTTGCTCAATCCTCGACAAAACTAAACGCGTATGACACCCATTTTGACTAGGCTATAGAAATCCAATATGCACGTTGTGATCTACTATGTTATTAAAGCTCGGTGGCACTGCCAGATTTCCAATATGCATGTTGTGATCTACTATGTTATTAAAGCTCGGTGGCACTGCCAGATTTGGCAACACACTTGCAGATGGCTAGGGTAATTTGTGCCTTGGCCTTAGTTGGCATCACCGTCCGAGCTACTTTACTAGCGCAAATTTGAGTTGGTGATTCGGACATGCAATGGCTCATATTACGAGCCCGCATATTAGTTCTCCTTCAGATACGAGCTTCAGCACTGCTAATTTTCACTTCTTAAATGCAAGAATTCTGCTTCTGAACAAATTATGGCTCTTCCTTTACAAATGCAAACTTCCCTTCTAAATCGTCGACTATGGAATCCAAAAATGCATTTGATTGATACTTGGATTTCAAAATGTTGCCTTCTTAAAGTAGTCTTTATGCATAAGGCGGGTGATCCACTCTACTCTAACTATTGCATGATCATGGTCAGCTCCTTATTGTCAAAACTGTTGGTCGGCATACTCGAGCAATAAGTGACGATGTGGACATAAGAAATAGAAGGGCGTGCACTATCGCGCGTTCATGGTCAACTCCTCATTGTCAAAACTTTTGGTTGGTATACTCGAGCAACAAGTAACGATGTGGACAAAAGAAATAGAAGCACATACACTGACACATCAGGCTTCTAGCCTAAACACTTCACCATTGACCGTATTTTCAAGTTACATGTCTTGATAGAAGACGACAGAAACAAACGACAAGATCTGTATTGTTGCTTTATGCACTTTGCCAGAAAGTCACATAAGATAAAAGTGGGACATATTCTAATAGACGGGCCTCATTCACTACAATGGGACTCTTGCAACCCCAAAAGTATTATGCAGAGAAGATACTCTGATATTGCATTGAATCCTTATTACGTGTGAGTGCAGCTTAAGTATATTGTTTCTTTACGAAAATCAACCTGAGAAAGTCCAAGGTTACAGAGAGTGAAGAGATGAAGTTTCACAATGAATCACTATTACAGTTGAGAACCTATATAACAAGCCCAATTTGAAAGAGTTCTCAAACTTTTAAGGGTCAAGCTCTATGTCTATTTTTATACAATGCTATTGCATGTAGGTTACTCATGCTTTGTGCATTTCTCTCTTTGGGATCTTGTGTGTCTTTTTGCAAGTTGTTCTGGATGGTACGACCAAACCACACACTCTACCAATTCCCTCCTTACCGGGTCTCCAGGATTATTTCTCCATCTTTTTTCCAGCATTTGGAGTATTGCTCTATAAGATTGCCTTTCTTGTGCCTCCCAATGGCTTTCCAAAACTGCACTTGAAAACCAAGACACAACTCCTCACTGTAATGCATGGTAGAGGTGGTGACTTCATTGAGGACCATACCCAACCATATCGGACAATCACCATTATCAGCCCTAACCAGCACGAAGTAGCCCTCCTTGATGTCTTCGAAGGCATCCCATTTGGGAAGATCGAACTACTTCGGCTTTATAGCCTCGCTTCCTACCCACCATTTGGAGCCTTTGGTGGCACACTCCTTTTTGGACGTGCCAGCCCCTGGAGAACCCTCCCATCTACTCTCTGGAAGGAACCCATCCCTTAACTTGGCCACACAAGGCTGGTCCATCTCTAGACAACACACCACTTTCTCCACATATTTGATTAGGGATCCCAGGTGATCCTTCTTGGGTGTTGAAGTGAGCTTTCCTTTTCGCACATCTTCCCAGTGTGTTATGTATTCCCAAATGCCCTTCACTAGCTGGCTAGAGTCCTTAACATTTTAAAAGGGGGAACTGGTTTTGGCTCATCCATGGGAAGTAACACGTCACTGTGTGGACCCTTCCCATATTTCAATGCCTTGTACAAGCATCCACAACTTATTTAGACGGCCTCCATTTATATTGCATGATTGGTATTCCATATCTAACCCAGAACTTGAATTGGAGTGGCTTAGTGTGTCCTGTCATTTTATCCTTACCATCTAACAAGTATCCCTCCACAAATGACTTCCAATCTACAACTTTATTGAGCATGAATGCCATGGGATTAGGGCTAACACAACTCTCAAATATGTCCATGAGTTTAGGAAGAGTGGTCACATTCTCCTTCCTTATCTTAGTTGAGAATGTCCGAAGAAACCATCTATGTCATCATGGGTATGCCCAACCATCATAAACCCCACATTTACAATTTTGAAAATCCCAATTGCTGCAAGGTATGACATTGCCCCAAACATCCATCTATTCTTGTTTTCTTTCCAACAGTTATCAAGTTGAACACATAGTTCCTCAGGCAGGGGCTTTCCATTGACGGGGAAGTCATCCCATGTTCTTTTCCTTTCCAACTGTACTTTTGAGGTGAGCTCAATTATTTGCCTTTGGTAGGCTAGAGGTTGATCATCCATGAACGCATCGAAAATCGGGGCATGGGGAGTATCTCCTGCCTTCTATCGTGCCCCTCTCTAGTGTTCTCAAGCACTTAAAAATCGAGGTGACATGGAAATTTGGATCATCCTTTCAGAGATCAAGCATGAAATGCCATAGGTTCAAGTGCCATGCCCATGTGTTAAAACACCTACCAGGCTTACTTTCATTTGAAAAGCATTTTGACAACGCTTCGACAAGGGATCTAGCTTTGGCAAGAAGGTCTTTTATTGGTCCATCTTGTCATGAATCAAACACAAGTATCTATCAGGCTGGATCTGGGAGAACGTTCTCCACTGCCAATATAGTTGCCTGCATGATATTTGATCAGACTCGTGATCCGCAAACTGCAAGGGGGGTTCACATAGTGTAATCCGTGCAAAGCAGGTGAGTGACCCAAAAGGGGCTTTTTTAGGTCCAAACTTACATATACTCTTACAGATTGGGTTCTTTTGGGTAATTCTGGGCAATATGTGGCTGAAATGGGGGTTTTTGGTAGATTTCTAAGGCATATACAGGGGGTTTCTGGGCGACTCCTCACACGCATATGACGTACCCCCTATATGACAGGTGCACCCCTCGGGGCAAACTGCTCTCTTAATGCTACTTTCTTTTTTCATTGCAATTGATGCAAGTGTGTCCTTCAGTTGAATGCAAGTATTGCACTTTGAGAATAGCATGTGTTGCAAGACACATACGTCCGGAAAGTGGGCAGCCCATAAGCTGAATGACAGTTGTGAAAGTGGCCAGCCACCAGTCGACTCTAGAATGCATTTACTTCTTTCAAGCATTCCTTCTGGATATAATGTTGAGGCAATACTCTTCGGACCTCCCTGATGCCATGCTCATTCACTTTCGACTTATGGGGCATAGACTGGGACATGTACCTAATGAAGCCTTCGAATACAACAAACTCTCAAAGTGTTTGCCTTGGGTCTTAGGGTGAACGCATTGCCGTGGATAAACACAGCTTTTTTTCTAACTTGCTCCCAATACTTGTAAAGTGAAGTTTTGCTCATTCCAAGAATCCATCTTAATGCTCTCATGCAAACCCTCTGGCCTTTCAGTTGATACAGAAGTATGCTTGTCACATCATCATAGTATGCATTCCCACACAGTGAGTACATGTATGTAATCCTGTCCCTTTGAAGTTGTCCAATGTATTGAGATTTTACATCAACCAGCTCGTCCACCGAGTAGTGAACAGTGCAATCAAGACTACAACACTCCTGCCCCCTAATAGCCTCCATGTTTTCTTTGTTGCTGCTCTTCTATCATCCCTGAGCATGCATCTCTCGGTCCTTTGTTTTTTATGTGGTTGCCTTTTATGAAACACATAGCGCCTCTTCCTTATCAGTAATGGAGGCTCCTCGAGCTCCAAGTCCGCAACAATTTCTTGGTTAGCCTCTCTAGATCCCTCCTTGCTTTGGCCTTCTATAAATGCACCCCCTCTGTCCTTGATGTGCCTAATTGGCCACCTTAGTTGGGACTGGGACTCCAGCCCAGATGGTCATCCTCGAGCCTTTGATCATTAACACTATCAGATGGATCCACAACAGTTATGACACCCTCTGCAAAGACTGTCCCGCGGGTGAACTAACATACATTCCATTCTTTTCCACCCGAGCCTAGGGCATTTTGAGAAGTTAGCATTGCCACACTCGGAAACACGTGCAACAGCTCCCAGAGCTAAACCTGCTTGGCCCTTCTCAGGAGCACTTGAAGCTGTCCTCTGCATGAACTCAAAGGCATAAATTTATTCCGAGTAATGCAACCATTAACTTATAACTTTCAACCATTAAGTTAGAAACCAATAGCTACTAATTTAAATATCGGAGTATTGATTTGATTATTGACTATTGACCTTTTTAATTATTCGTTTTTTAACCTTTAGCCTTTAAACTTTAAGCTTCAACATTAACCTTTGACCTTTAAACTTTAGCTTCAACATTAACCTTTAACCTTTTCATTTGACCTTAAACCTTTAACCTTTAAAATTCACTATTAGCCTTTTAACTATTATATAAGTATAAACTATTTTTTGGGCCTACCACGTGGCACATCTGGGAGGCATCTGCTGATGTGGCGTACGGCCTGCCATACGCCTGCATACCATTAATGCTGCATTTCTCGAGGGGGCTCCCCTCATCGTAACCTGGGGTTATGAGGCATTGAAAACTGAGAATAAAGAACCAGCAAGGGCAGCAACCATCTTGAAGAGGCGGCAAAGAACCCTCAAAATAACTCAAAGGGCACCATGTAAGATCGATTCATGAAGAAGCGACTTCAGATAATCGATGTGATAGGTGGAGTCATATGTGAAGGCTTCAGACAATCGATGTGGTAGAAGAGTTATATATCAACCCAAATATACCTAGCATGTGTCATGAGTTTCATAACATAAGTGGCTTCAGACAATCGATCTAACGAGGAGAGGCTCAAGAACGACTGATAGGAACAAATGAGAGGGGAAATGACTTAAATACTCTATAGGGGCCATGTCAACTAGCCTTCAGAAGCGGATTTGTCTACTTATCTTGAAATGCCAATAAACCATATTAATTGGAGGTTATCTTCTAGGATCTGAGTCGTGAGAGTTAAAACTTTTAAGTTGTCAATCCTCTTTGTGAGAAACTTCTTGAGCCATATCCTAATGTAAGTCATTATTCTTGAGTCAAACTTCGAGCTAACCTCTAAGCCAATCTCTTAAAGCCTTGTTGGTTGAACTGAAGTTATGGGAACTTCAAGAGCTAGATCTGATTGGATGACGAGCACCTCTAAGAGAATCTTAGCTATGTATTTGATGAGTTGTAGTTTAATACTTATTTTGTTTGGATTTGGGTTGCAATTATCTAGGATGAGGTCAGAAAGCTTTATTATCCTTGGTTAATGATTCAATAATCCTAGAACTAATTACACACATCTTATATATGTTAAGAACAATAATATATTATACAAGCAATTTATCACGGCTGTCAAGGCCGCCACGAACATTTTTTGGGTTCTAAACCTATAAGGTTAGACCCCTCGTAACATCCAATGTTTGATAATGCGATGCAACACACACAAAAAACTAACTTTTGTTTATATTAAAATATGGAAAAATGCTACTTTTTTCGTGCTAACCTTGTCAACTTTGCTAATGGTTTTTGGTAGAGAGAACTACTTATCGTAGCATATATGCAAAATGTATTCCCAGAACCTCTAAAAGTTGTCATGAGCAAACAAATATGTACTTAAAAGTAAGCGATGGCAACAATAGCTTGTTTCTTAATGCTTCTTCTTTCAGACTTTTGATTCACCAATTAGAGTTGGCACAATGATTGTGTTCTTTTTTGTTAAAGTTTGTCTTCTCAATGCTTCCAATTTCAAAGGTTTTGATTGGCCAACTAGAGCGGGCACAATGGGGTGTTCTATCCTTTTGAACAACCATCAAAACATAAAGAGAGTTCTTTTATGCACAAATTTGTAAGAAAATATTGCAATCTGGTTTGCTTGGTATGTAAATCTTGATAAAATAAAGTAGAACAATTTGGGCTTTAAAGAATGTGGAATTATTTGAAATCCAGATTTATTGCTTGATCTGCTTGGTAACAGCATCTCGGACCAGGTTGCAGCTCTTGTTGGCGGAACAGGTAGATCGAGGTCTAGCTATAGGAGCCATGTTGCGGAGAAGAAGTGGCGATGTGTTTGGGCGTGGAGCTTGAGCCTTGAAGCCCCGAAAATGGTGCCCTAAGTCTGCATCGTCCATACCAAACGTAATAAAAAGAGTAGCATAGTTGCTACTATCGCCATCTCCAGCCTGCATCGTCGTTATTACAGCGCCCAGCTTGATCCGATAGACTGGAGTTCCCCTTCACAATCTCAGAGCAAAATCATAGGGATGAGCTTGAATCCCTAAAGCGCCTATTTACTGTTTTGCGCAGATGCACAGAGTCTGGTGGTTTGCTAGAGGAACATGATTGGCTGCACTGGAGGAGCCAGATTGGCTAAGTAGCCAATCTGGCCCAAATGATCATTTAATATCAAGCAAATCGGCTCTTTGTTCTGGCCCAGAATGAAAATCGGGGCTCCATTTTTGTTGGATGACCCATAGAAGCAGGTAAGATGCTCATTAATTTGCTTGACGCTGCTGAATGGAAGCAGGTCCACGATTCTCAGACCTGCTTTTGGCGGTCGCGCCGACCTGCTATTGGCGGTCGCGCCTAACGGCGCTCCCGCTAATAGCAGGTCTGAGAATAGTGTCCCTGCTTCCATTCCACATTACGTCTCAAAGATGCTAGCAAATATGCATATGTGTATGCACACACATATATTGGATCATGTGTATATGATATACTTTATAGTGTATTGTTAAATGTGGGATACATGAAGGTTTAATTTCCTTGATACTACGCTAGATCCTTAATTTCCTTGATACTACGCATCTAGTCTAAACAACATGACCATATAATAGTCTAAAAAACATGACGTACTACCATATTCTTATCAACAGAGAAGTTGGGTCGCCAAAATCATTTTGGTGATGCCGGTCGACAGCAGGTAACAGCAGGTCGACAAAAATTTCAGCGTTGTGCAAGGCTTCGGGATTCAAAGCGCCATTTGAGGCTTCGGGATTCAAGGCTTCGGGATTCAAAGCAGCAGCAGCAATAGACTGCCGGAACAGATCTGGTGGAACAGATCATTAAAAACTGTCGAACATTTAGTATCAAATATTAGGTTCATCGCCGGTTTGCACGGCAGGAGATCGATGCAAATGCATCAACGGGTAGATCAAGTGTGGAAAACATCAGAAGAACTGCAGCACATCGTAAAAAACGGCAGTAGATCATCTTCTTTATACAAAAACAGTGCCCAATCTTTGCTGAAATCTGCTCAAACTCACCGTATCTTTGCTTTAACCTGCCGGATCTTTGCTAAAACTTGCCGAATCAACTGAAATTTGTGCTAAAACCTGCGAATCAACTGAAATATGTGCCAAATCTTGCTAAAACTTGCCGAATCTGTGCTAATCTGCTGGCTCCCCAACTTCTCTGTTGTAGGGGAAGGGAACTTGGGGCTTTTTCGCAACAGGGGCAGACCCGCTCCCGGCTGCCGCCGGTCGTGGGGCCCCTGCCCCTGTTGCGAAAAGGGAGTCCCAAGTTCCCTGTCCCTATACAATATCATCTACGCTAACTTTTGTAAATAAATATGGGCTTATTGAGGTTAAAACAGGGGTGAAAATATACTTACCCTAGTTTTAGTGATACCTTCGCAAATCCTATACCTTTTCGCAGAATCACTACCCCTCCCGGATGGCCCGTTCTGCCGGCTCCGTTTTGGGTTCTGACACTGTCAGAACCCCTCTGCCACATCCCAACCGTCCGTTCCCCCGGCGGATCCTGGCCGTCCAAAATCTACTGTGGGGTGGAATCACCTTTCTTGGATCCCTTCCGGCGGAATCACCACGGCACGATTCCGCCCGACGGAATCACCAAGGTGAGCTCCCGTTCGACGGAATCACAAGGCCTGAGATCCCGGCCCGCGGAATCACCGGATGGACATTCCACCCGAAGGAATCACACCTCGGCTATTCTCCAGGACGGAATCAACCCTAACCCTATACCTTCTCGTGGAATATCCAACTCCGAAATCCTCCACCGTGGAATCAACAGTGGTGATTCTCCGGTAAGGAAGATCCGCATCGGCGATTCCTTCCGAAAGAATCACAGCCGTGTAGATTCCCCGCGACGAAATATCCCATGGACCTATTCCGCGCCGTAGAATCACAAAGTGCACTTTTTTGAACTTTTTGAATTCGGCTAATGTGGCGATGCCACGTGCCGGTCATTACCACCCCAGGGAATCACAACCCGAATTTGAACCATGTCGTAGTTCGAATGGGGAGTTCTTTGGAGCTAAGACAGGCGGACGAATCAGGTGGAGCGCCCAGACCGCATTCGATTAAAACCCATTGGAGCCTTGTATGGACCGAGATGAGAGGATTGAAGAGGTAGGTACCCTTGATAAACCGTTTGAGAATGCAAAATACTATTTAGGATCATTCTCGCAGGTGCAGGCAGGC
>JAANSK020072798.1:0-16695 GCA_011763485.2 Isoetes engelmannii | reverse complement strand
TTCAGTATGTAAATGAATGCTGGAAATGAATGTTGTAAATGTTCAGTGTAAATGAATGTTGTGAAAGAATGTTGAGCTTAAATGAATGTTTAAAAATGACTGAATGACTGGCGGCGCTCTGGTGGCGCCGCTTACAAAATTGGTAACCAAAGTTACTTAAAGTTTCCTAAAAAAAACCATCACTAAAAATACCAGCAGAACACTGGCCCTCGTGGTTTACGTAGGCCGGGTAGGGGATATGGAGCTGATAGGCCGGATAGGGGATATAGGGTTGGCAAAACCAAGTCCATGGCGCTGATGGACGGCCTGGCGGAACCGTGCAAAACGCCACAGCCGGAATCGATTTGCTGTGATTTGAAGCCTCCATGGATTGATTAAAAGGGCTTAAAAGCCACACCCAATCGGGTGATGCCACGTCACCAGTAAAAAAGGCATTAAAAATTTAGAACCATGTAATTTTAGATATCAAACAATGGTTTGGCACAAAAAACCCTATTTATGATTTAAACATTATTTTCCACCAAAAACCGATGTAATTTGCAATAGCGAACGTAATCACGACAATTATTTTTATATTGTGTACTTTTTGTTAAGAAACAAGAAAATTTGTATTGTCAATATGGGAACCAATTATTGTTCTCTTTAAAGATCATGTCTAGCTTCGCTTACAATCCCCAGCAGACAAAGAAATCTTTCTAGCAATAACATAAGTTAATTACTAGCAAACTAAGTTAATTAATACCCTTAACTCACAAAAAAAACATTACGCTCGTCATCGCCGGGCACACGTTTCTAGTATTTTATTATATATACTAGAAACTTAACTAGTTTTTAGTATTATTATATAAATTAGAAACTTAACTAATAATTTTTGTATTATATTATATTATATTATATATATATTAGATTAGATTAGAAACTTAACTAGTAATTTTTATGAACTATCCTAAAGCAAACTAGCTAATGTCAATTGCCTGAACATTATCCTTGACCTTGGGATCACAAGAATACTAAATTTCTACTTTCGTGTTTGACATGATGGCTCTGACACGTGGCAAGTTTTCATTGGCTAGGACAGTTCAACCACGAACGTGATGGAAACTGGAAAATAGAGGAAGAAGCCCATGGTAAAAACGTAAAAAAGTGGTAGTAAATATAACAGTCATTTCTTTCCTCTCTCGCGCTTCTCTTAATCCATGGAGATTCTACCCTCTCCTCCGTCCCTCGCCTCATCCGTTGTTCCATATTCTAATTTGATTCGGGCTCTCAAGATCCGGACTCAAGTATTCTATTGATGCATTATTTTACCAAGCTGATTTGGTCCCAGATCTGATTTGATCTGGCTCAGCTTGGCAATTTAGGACCTGGCACTGTTTCAATCCGGTCTGAGTATGAGATTCAGAGTCTGATTCGTGGAGCTCACCTCGTGTTAGGGCGATGGGTGTTGGGGTTTCGACCCCTCGGGATGATGCAAAACCAGAGGAGCATCGTGAGCATTTGCTTGGGGCCCTTGTTGGTAGTCGTGCATATGATTTAAGCTCTAGTTTCTGGGAGAAGTTGCTCGCTCAACAACCTTCAAATCAGTGGTCTTCAGAGCGTGAGAAACAGGCCGTTGAGCTACTCGGTAAGCCTCTAGATTAGTTTCTCTAATTGCATCTTTTTACCCATTTACAGTATTCAATTGGGCATCACAATTTGCATTATAAATTGCAACCTACATTTCCTTTCGTTTGATCTGATGCTGGCGCTGTTTATTCCTTATGCGCATGTGCAGCTCAGAACAACCGGGATACTGCTCACCTACCCAAGCTGTTAATTCACCTGGTATGGGGTCTGCAAGAGATGGCGTCAGCCTCACCTGGTGTTCGTACCGTTGGATTGAAAGTGTTTAATGCTACCCAGTTCTCCCGAGTTTTTTTGAAACATTTTATTGAGCAATCAAAAACCATACCTCTAGTAGAGAATCTTGCATTGCATGTGAGTGAGCATGAAGCAGCAGTCACTGGCCTTCAAAGTGGTAATCCTAACACGCCTTTATTTCCTATTTGAGATCTGCATATTGCATTGTTGTGCCTTTGTAAATATTATAGGCAAGACTTAAATCTACACAATCCAGTTTAATCTTGCGAATGCACGTTCTAGATAGAAAACAATCACCAAGATGGATGAATTTGGAGTTGTTACTGGTCACTGAAATCTGCATTTGAAGTTTTCTATGTGATTTCAAGCTACTTATTAAGGATTCATGCAGGGGAGGTGGACGTTCCTTGCCTGGTTCTCCAAGCTTTGCTAAGTTTTATTGGGAACTCTGATATAAAGTAAGCTTAGGGATGTTTTTTCATCTGATGTCATTTTTTACATGCATTCTATTGAACAATGTTGGCGTATGATATGCAGCCCGTACACCTATATGCTTCACCTTGAGCTTGTCAGCCTTTTGCTTGTCATGATGTCAAGTGAACTATTTTTTGGATCCTCTGCCAGTCTTAAAAATTGTCACCCATTTCTTGATGCAGCAATGCTGCAGGTAAGCAGTCACTTGCTGCTTCTTTCAAGTCTCAGTGCATTTACATTTTCTGTTATGTGCGCATTATATGCAGGGGCCTGCCCTCGTGTCTCCATTTGTGAGGAAATTGCTCTTGTCTTGCATTGCAAGGATGCCTCTTCCTTCTGAAGCAGCCTATTATGCAGCTCTGCTAGAAGGGAGCCACACAAGTGTTATTCGCAGAATGAGCTCTGCGGCAGGTTTATGCTTCCCTACACATTACCATGTCCATGTTATTCTTGTTGTCCTCATGAAAGCTTCTAATACGATGGTTGTGTTCATGTATCCAGCTTCAGTTTTTATGCTACCGTACTACACTTATACATACCTCCTAAGTTCCAGTGGGCACAGTTTATCGAAGTACCCTCTAGCGGAAAATAGTTTATTCCTTTTATTAGTTCTTGTACATTATGGAAAAACAGTTTCGATTAATGATGACATAGTTCTTGTTGGAAACAAAGATGAGAATGGAAAAGTTCCACAAGTTTTCATGAACCCATACCGAAGAGCTTTGGAGAGTGCTAGAGATACTGACTGTAAGTGTCACAAGGTTCTACCTGCCTATTTTGCATGGAACATAGTTTTGCAGATTATTATTTACATTATTTGCCTTCCCTGGCAGTTGACCTTGTTGACATTGAGGAAAATCTACATGGTGGTGATAACGTTAGAATACCTTTTGCAGCATTATACGATGTCCTTGGGCTGTAAGCTTTCTTGTTTTTTCAGTAGTTCAGTAGGGTTGTTAATTATGAAAGCAATCTAGAAGTCTTGATTTCCTTTATTTGTTATTTTCTAATATTCTGATCTCACTGGTAACAAGTCGAACTGTTCTACTCATGCGCCCAGCCTGAGTGCCTGCCCATGGCATCCATCACATGAATGCCTTATCCTATCTTCTTGATGTTGTTACCCAAAAGGGCCAACAAGGAGCCCCTTAGTAATAGCAAAGCATGTGTATAAGCATCTTTCGATGATAATTATTGTATTTTTGTGAGCATCTGTACGCCTTTCACTAATGATAGATTTATTTCGTTCATGTTAGTTAGAACCCAAAAGATGGCACAGATAGTCTCAAGAAGATTTTACTGTTCAAATGTTTTCGATTTCAGATCCTTGAATGTCCACTGTAAATCACATGCTTCTTACTAGCTTTCTGTATTATGTTTTGTAATGGTCGCAGAGCCATGATGGAAGTTTACTTACAAGATCTTTGATTCAACTTTTATTTGTTAGCCATTAAATTAACTGTGAAAAACATTATGGTGGTTAATTTGAATTGTCTACTTGTAGATGCTTGAAGGAGGACACGTCTATTCTTCTCCTTTATTCTTTAGTGCATGGAAACCCAGCATTTCTGGAATACGTGCTTGTTCGGACGGATCTTGACACGTTGGTAGGTACTTGTACTCCAAAGTTCCTGATTGTAATTTTCTGTCAGAATGGGACTGACGTCTGACCACACATGCTTTAGTTTGTATTTGGCTCACCAATGAGGTGCTTTTCTTGTTCGGGTATTGATTCACATCTGACAATTACAGCTCATGCCAGTTTTGGAGATGCTATACAATGTTCCATGTCGCACTCCAAAACAAATCTACATGTTGTTGATTGTTCTCCTCATTCTGAGCCAGGACTCATCTTTTAATGCAAGCATACATAAACTGGTATTTAAATCCAAAACTTGATATAGTTACAACGTGTTTTAATTACTACTCAATTGGGACAGATGTATTCGTTCAAGTCTGATTACAAAATATGCTACAGATACTTCCTGGTGTTGCCTGGTACAAAGAAAGACTTCTCCCGGGGGTATCTCTAGGATCTCTGATGGTGGTGATCTTGATAAGGACAGTAAAATTTAACCTCTCAAAGTTGAAGGTAACAATGCAATCTCTCAATCTTTTGTTTTTTAGCATGAGTTTTAGATATTTAAAGAAGCATAAGTGCTTAAATTGGAATGTACCAAATATTTATTAATGTTTACTGGATAGCATAAAATGAGTTCTATATAACGGAGTTTATATTGAGACAAGTTTATGATAATAACCGCAAAGTACCAATTCATAGTTGTGGCATGGTCGTGCCATATTTAAGACTGCTGATTTTTCAATATTAGAGTCCCCGAGGTTATGATGCAATGCTGTTAGCAAGCTGGCTCTACCTTTTAACTGTATGTCATTTTGCACGTTCTGCAGGACGTTTTCTTACACACTAATTGTCTGGCAATACTAGCAAACATGGCTCCTCATATGCATCAACTTAATTCGTATGCTGCACAAAGACTTGTGAGCCTTTTCGACATGCTTGCACGAAAGTATGCTTAATCCATTGCTACTTTTTTGTTGGACTTTTAGGCTAGCTCGCTCTTTTTTCATGTTAGGTCGGGTTTTTACATGCTATCTTTTTATCAGGTACAATAGATTGGCTGACGTAAATGTATCTGTCCCCAAAGATGAAGGACTAGAAGGTTCTGATGATGTGGTAATTTCTGCTGTGTAATCTGAGTCCTCTAATGATATGATAGTCAATAGCTATGATAGAAGAAGTATTTTTTTTATTCTTGTTTCTTCAGAAGAATCATCTTATTCAATTTACTGGGACTGTATCACCAGCCATCGGAGCTACATATTTACACCGACTTTTTGCGGATCGTGTTGGAAATTATAAATTCCATACTTACCTATGCTTTGCCCCGAAATCCAGAGGTAAATTGATGTTTATGCAGTACTTGCATCTTCTAAATGTTATTGATTGGCTCTCATCTTTGACACTTGTTTGTTTTAGCTTGTATATGCACTTCTACATAGACAGGAGTTGTTTCAACCATTTAGGAATCATCCAAGGTTTTATGAGCTGCTGGACAACATCTACATAGTAGGTTTAGCTGATATATTACTAGATTGGTCTATTATTGGTAACAAACTTATGCTTTCATGTGGCTCTACTAGGTTCTCGATTTTTTTAATGTTAGGATGGATGACCAACATCTGGATGGAGAATGGTCTGTTGAGAAAGTCTTGCAGATTGTAATTGCCAATGCAAGGTCCTGGCGGGGAGAAGGAATGAAGGTATATTTGTACTTCATTAAACATATATTAAGTCCTGAATTCAGGTGCTAATATGTTGTACTTTGCTGCAGATATTCACGCAGTTACGATTCACTTATGAGGAGGAATTGCATCCCGAGGAATTTTTTGTTCCTTACATATGGCAATTGGTTGTCAATCAAAGGTATTGCACCTGATTCTGCGCCTCATTCTAGTTTAGCTTAGTTTCCCATTATTGTAGTTTTCCTCTATGCATTCACGCATTCCATGTTTATGCCAGCATTAAGCAATGTCCTTCTCAATGTCTTTGAGTTAAGTATTTTCATATCATTGATTGTTCATTCTTGACTTGCAGCAATATAAGGTGGCATCTTGATAATATTACTCTCTTTCAAGCACGGCCAGCAGTAGAGGTATTGTCTTTGCAGGCAAAATGATGTTCATCATAGTTACAGTTTGGATTTTGCAGCTATGAGATGCTGATGATCAGGTGGCTACATGTTTCTTTTTCCAGCACACAGATGTTTATGCAAAGTATGAAGTTCCGACGACTCCTCTTCTTGATGTCTAATCGAGCGTCTCTTGCTATGTAATATAAAATTTGAATAGAAGATATGTCCCGCTTCTGTAAATCTCAAAATGTTTAGCAAAATGAGTTTCTGATTTTAATATACAGAGCCATTTCTCAACGACCATATTTGCTTTTGGCTGAAATGATGAATGGATAACTGCTTTTTCTAATCCAATTCAATTCTAACGAAAACTTCGTGTTCATACTCTATTACCATACTCCATACAGTTGTATCACAAATTATCATCTATTTGAGCCCAGAGCTAATAATTTTGAAGTGTTGTGTCTTTTGGGCTTGCAAAGACAATGGGCATTGTTGCTTACAGGCCGTTTCGAAAAGTAAAAGACCAGTTTCAAAAAGCATTGTTGGCTAGTCCTACGAGGTCTTATATTCATTTGGGTATTCTTATGCGATGTTGCCATGTAGTATGATGCAAGGATTCAGTGTTGGCTTGCTTGACGACTTGTGTAGAAATTCTGTTATGGGATGTTGCCATGTAGTATTGTTTCCCTTATTTTTTTCTTGTTGCATTTAAAAATATCTGACGACTTGTATAGATTTTCCGCATGGGATGCTATCATGTAGTATGATGCAAAAAAATAGTATCACCTGCCTTCTTGCGTGTTACTAGTAGTATGAAGAGGATGACTATGTATGTATGAGAACATTTTATCTTCATGAAACATTATTGGACAATTTAATGATGTGAAAAAATCTATATTACTTTTCTTGAAATGTCTATTTGAATTTCTTCCATATCGTTTTTTGCAATTGACTTGAATCTTGAATATATGGCTGCTTTGAGCATGTTACAATAGTATGGAGCCAAATTGCTTACACAAAGTGCAACTCGAAACAAAAGGCAAGGATAGAGAAGATCGAAACATGACTTTCAACGACAATAAGTTATGGCTCCGAGGAAGATCTAGTATAAAATGCAAAGCATCATTGGGGAACAAAAGGTGTTGGGTTTCTGTCTCCGTGGAAGAATGTTGCAAACAGAAAAAGATGGGTGG
Organism: Isoetes engelmannii; assembly: GCA_011763485.2. Taxonomy (NCBI): domain Eukaryota; kingdom Viridiplantae; phylum Streptophyta; class Lycopodiopsida; order Isoetales; family Isoetaceae; genus Isoetes; species Isoetes engelmannii. Next base: position 9,512 of record JAANSK020072798.1, on the reverse strand, counting down.
TCTAGGTGTGATTAACATAGAAAAGCAGGCGATAGCTCTAGCTGCTAAATACTAATACAGGGTCTGCTACAATTATATTGATCATCCTGTCAACTCTCTAATTAGATAGTACATACGGAAGTGTCATCCCTTTGGATGGAGGGGCTTGAAGATCCTCACAGCTTCCACTTTGACTTCTCAATCCTAAATTCCACACCCCGTCTTATTAAGAAGTGGATTAGGGCTTAAAATCAGGTCAAAGATATGTATTCTTGGAAGGAGGGGCTTTCCCAGGATTAGAGCGCATCCCCATTAGTCTCTTACCTCGCGTTGCCTTTGCTTCGTGGCAAATAGAGCCAAAAATATTTTGGTCGCATTCTCTCTTCTTCAACCTGATTTCGTCCTTCGTGGCCAAGGCAACTTCAAAAAATTCAGAAGTGGGAGAGGACTTCCGAATTTCCCAATTCAGAGCTGGGTTTGTCTTTTTGCTGGATTTCGTTTGTCTTCTAGTGAAAGATCCATTATGATTTGTTTCTTGCTCCGATTTCAGGTTTAGAAGCAATGGGAATGGTCTTCAAGCAAATGCCTTTGCTTTGCTTACATGGCAAAGCTCCCGGAACTGGGTTCTGCTGTAATGGGGATGCGCCCTTAGCCAATTTTTTGGAGCCCCTCCCTAATTCTGGATGATCCCAATATTCGTCTAGCCATGCATTTCCCGAATTTATCCAAACAGTGGCATCAACATGGAATTTTTTATATCAGAGACATCCTCAACAATTTTGACTGTCGAAATTCAAGTCTGGTGGACCTTGTATATGACTCTGAACAGTTATACTATAAGTATCACCCAGAGGTTGGCAGAAGGGAATTGGCACAATTCAAGTACCCTATGGCATTTCAACGGAAGAGTTGGATGCATGGTCAACAGAGCTTACAGATTTCTCAATAGGGACCAAGTCATCACAATTCATACTACGTAGAATATTGATCCCATAGGGCAGAAAGTAACCTCAAATTTCTTTGAAAAAGCCCAATCCATCCTAAGGTTAAAGCTTTCATTTGGCAGCTATGGCACAAGGCGCTAGCTATCAATAAGAAAAGATGGAGGATGGGAATGTCTCATACTAATATCTATGAAAGATGTTTGCAGGATCAAGAGGATGTAAATCATCTCTTTAGAACTTGTCTTTAGGCAGAATGGATTTTGGAGTTGGCTGAAATTGAATTCAACATGCCTAACCTCATCAAAGCATCAATGACTTCTTCTTTCTCAATAATCCCTCAGATTGGAGGCTTTATCTTCTCTTATGGAGGATCTGGAAAGGGAAAAACTCTCTTGTTTTCAATGAAGAGATCATCTGGCCCTACTCGATTATCCAGCTGACTAAATATGATATTGTCTAGATTTATGAAGTTTATGCTAACCATGTCTAGTATCCAAATGTCTAGCTTCTCTTGCTTTTCAAGAAATATTCTGATCACTTTGAAAAAGATCAAACGGAAAAGGATTCATCTACACTCGAATGCATTGTGGTTAGCACAGTTTGGGATTGAGGTTCCGGCTGTACATGAGGATGGGTGTCAATGTGATTGTGCATGTGTTGCCAATTATGATGTGAAGAGGCATATCTTATGCTTGGCAAAAGACAAAAAGGATATTTAATCCTGGGAAAGTCCATCTGTGTGATTGTCCCCACTGCTTATTCAAAACCATCAACAAAGGTATGGGAAAGAAGGACCACACCATGCAGGAGCCAAAGAAACGAATATATTCCAGTTGAACTCGAGCTTTCTGGATTTCTGTTAATATCTCTTTAGTATGATCCCTCATCTGAACTGGTAAGGCTTTTTAAAGCCTATGCTAAACTTAGATAACATTTTGAAGGGTCCTCTTAAATCTACCCTACACAAAACGGTTTGCTTTTTCGTACACATATGTATATACATATGTTCATGTGTACTTTTTTCCATACTTAATAAACAAATATGCCTTCAATTAGAAAAAAAAAACCTAGCAAAAAGGCGCAACAGTAGACTTAGGTAGTATTAGGCTTGGATTCAATTTTTCATTAGGAAAGCATATATCGGACAAACTATTAATGAAAGGAATATTCATCGTTAAATTGAAAGGCTAGATTGAAATTATGATTAAATGGATTTATTGTATTTTTTAGGACAAATAACTTAATAATATTTTCTAAAGAAATATGAAAAAGCCACGGTGCAAATGAGGTGTTGGTTTATAAATGTTTTTGCTTTGCTAGATTTTGCTTTTTCTTTTTAAAAAACTACTAGTGGTGGATTTGCATGGTTGGATTATTATAGCCTCTAGTGGTGGATTCTAGAAGGGTGAGGTTCCACTACCTTAAATTTTTTTTATTATTATTCACTAAAAGTCGCAAAAAAAATTGTGTTTTTGACACGAATGACAATGACATGGCAATTGGATGCCATGTCGTGTATTTTAGTCGGCAAAGAAAACATTTTATTTTTGATGTTTCCTTATTCGCGATTCTCAAGCAGTCCACTATTGGTAAGCAATTCTTTTGCGGCTCAATAACCATATGGTGCAATTAGTTCTAAAGACAGCACATGAACATAGATATGAAATAAGGAGACTACAAACATTGACATGCCAATGGGAATGAACTTGGTTAAGCTTAGAGGCTCGGGTTAACTCATTCAATAACCAATTTATATGTGTAGTTAAAAACTATCCCAAACTGCACTCAAGCAAAAGATTTCCATTTTGCATCTAACATCAAAATCTCTAAGCAGCATGCACAAGCATCGAAATTATCAATATCAATAATAATCTTGTAGTTTCCTATGCTTACACAAAATGCATGTTCATTTTTTAGATTCTAAACAATGGCAACCATATAGCTAGTATCATGGATATCTAACAACAAATGCAAATGGCAAAACAAAACACAAGCAAATGTGCACATGCTCTAGGCGACGCTCAAAACTATGACCAACTTGCACGTTGAAAGCCCCATACCATGCCGACCTGTTTGAATTCTCGAAATTACTTGAGTTGTACATTGAGAGAAACGCTTGAGAGAATAGAGTGATAGCTTTAGCGTTAGCTCCAGCAATGGCGAAGTAAGAATGTACTAAATGTGCTGCCTTTGAAGACGATGCGTGTTTTATCTAAATACAAAATTTTCTCTTCAGACTGGTTTCATTTTCTGGAGATTTAATAAGTACTCAATAGATGAATTGAAGAATTGGATCACGTGTTGCCTGTGATATAAAGATAATAGACAAAGTAGAGATTCACCTTTGGTGCCCATAAATATAAAGAAGTCAATCGTAACTGAACACCATATACAAGAGAATAAACGTTATAGTGGTACAACCTAAAGAATAAGTCAAATCGCCTATACCCATTCCAAACCATCAACATCCACTCTAAAACTGTAAACATAAATCACATGAAACTAAATGCATGGATTTAGTTGCATGAGACAATCTTGCAAACTAATCTACATGACAAATAGATAAATGGGTAGACTACCATGTTTGCTTGCTTAAATTAAACATCCCTTCTTAAAGATGAGCACTGATGCCCCCATCATCCATCCTCTTGAATGTGTGTTCAGTATCTTCTTCTTTTTTCGATAGAATAGCAGATATTAGACCCTGTTTTTGCTCGCGCTTTCCAGTAGTTCAACTATCTTTATATCCCCTTTGTTAGCAAATACAAACATGGCTGTGCCATAAGCATAACCTGCTGAAATACAGATAAGAAATATGAGAATCTTATATATGCTGTTGTGCACTGAAGACAACAAAATATCCATATCTACAAGACAAATAAATAAGAATCATGCTTGCTTGCCTACTATTTGTGCTGGTTTGCAAATTTCATGAATTATTACATGTTTTACCATGCAAGTAAAGAAAGATTCAGTTGTATCATATGTCAGTAGGCAAAATAGCATTCTGGGCCCCCAAAAGACAAACAACAATCCATGATAATGCCAAATAAAAGGCAAATATTACTGCTCAGCCAGGTCTTTTGTTTCCTTTCTGGCCCCTTCCCCGTATTTGATCAACAAAAATACTACAATTGAGTAAAAAAGAAGGCTGCCAAATGGATACCTATGTCTGCACCTGATATGAGAGAGATGATTGCAGGCTAGAAATCTGTAAATGCGGTTGGAAAAGAGAAAAGAATAGGGTGAATCCATTGACAAAATAGGGTGATTCCATTGACACGCTTAATTCAGGTGGCCTCTGAAGCAAATCACTGATGAATACATTGACTACAGAAACCTTCAAGAATTTGTAGACTACAAATTTCACGAATCACAGTTCAAAAATACATGCTAGCAAAGTGAGGTTGGAATTTAGAAGTGCATAAAGCTTTCAATATGAAATAGGGAACAACTTGAGCAGAATGTATCAGATGTTCTGTCTTCCCTCCAATCCAACACCGAGAGATGCTAGCACAGGGCAAATAAGGCAAACAAATTGATTTTAATGATCGTGGCGAGAAGGCACAACATGTTCAAAAATATATGAGAAAAGCTAAAGAAGATTAAACTAAAAGAAGAATTTTTGCTTTCACTTTACAATAACAGCTTTTAGAAGACATACCATGACGATGATCTGCAGCCAGAGCAGACTTCCATAACACCGGTCAATTCATAATTATGAGAGTGGTTGTGCAACATCCAAAACCTGCAGAGGGAACAAACTAAGCCTTCAGATTTTTCAAAGAGCAAAGCTACAAAGATTGTGTTAGCAACAGATTAGGCGTTGCTCTAGTTTGCAGAGAGACCCTTTGTATCATCAGCATGCATGTAGATTGGAAACCATGCAGCCGCTTTTTCAATCAGTAGATAAACCAGTGGCCTATCTCCAAAACCTTTTGATGCAGGGTCTATTTACAACCTTAATCTGTGCATAAGCAAAGCCTCCTCATGTCATTACGTGTGTCTCCTATTTTGATAAAGGAGTCCGATATACATTTGCAAGGCAACCCGTCCATTTGCACATTAAGGTGAAAGAAAAAAATAATACTTCACAAGTTGATAGTAAAAGTAGATCTGAGAATCTCATAGATATCTAAATCCATGGTTGGGAGTGGGACACTCTAATGTCCTATTCCTGCAAAGACATGTTGAATGCTTATATATTTACCTTAAACTCCTTTCACCAGTCTGAAATGACAAAACACAAAAGCTCATAAAGCCAGCAATAATGGACATACCGACAAAGATTAGATCCATATTCAGATCTCAAAACGTTCCCATTCCTAGTTCTTTGGTTGTTGAGGAACATACCGTCAGGATGCAAACAAAAGTTACACTATTTAATGATCATTCTATATTATATGTTCACGCTGCATTTGATTAAGTGCTTCAATAGCTGCTTTTCCTTTTCCATTGAGAACGTAGCCAGCAATAATGGACATACCGACAAAGATGAGATCCATATTCAGATCTCAAAACGTTCCCATTTCTAGTTCTTTGGTTGTTGAAGAACATACCTTCAGGATGCAAACAAAAAAGAAAGGACTTGAAAGTAAAAGAATACATTTGAATCTAATCTAGTGGTCCATATTGGAGAAAAGACTGCAGATAATAAGAGAAACATGCACACCAGGAATACAAGACTCACAAATGAAGACACCGGATATCGCCACCCTGTAGCTACAATCATTACCACTAAAGCAGGAACCCAAAGCTTCTTGATCCAGAAAAATAATGGAGAATCGGGACTATCCCATTCCTCTTTTGGAGATCCAACGCATACTGCAGCATGTGCATCTGAAGGAAGCTGGCATCCATATCGTAAGCCAAATGTTTCAAGCATGCTCCTGTCTATATTGTGTATTCTTCGTAGGTTCTATCGTTGGAATCCATACTTACCTTCAATGTCTCTTTCTGTTGAAGTATGACGAGTGGCTTCTGATCCCAAAACAGCAGAGAGCTGTGGCCTGAACTTTCTTACTGCAGAATAAAGACCTTCCAAGTCAAGCTCATAGAACCGTAAGGGCTCATCTCTACGCTTCTATAAAAAGCACACTTGACACAGGAAATTGAAGTGTCGTTTGCCTCAAAATGCTTTGTCTTTGATAAGCAGAAGATAAAAATTGACTCTCAGGCTGCCTTGGTTTGATGAATTAAATCGCTACTAAACCAAGACATATGCATATAGCTCTATTAATAGATCCAGTGGTTTTGGTTTTTATGCAAAAGACTTAGGCACCAAGTAGAACAATAAACTTACCTGTGTATACTGTTGGAATGTCACTCTCGTGCTATTTGAATCGCGGTAAAGAATTGAAAATCCAGGCATGTTACCACATTCTTGTTCATATATTGATGCCTTGCTCTGCAAAGGAGAAGACAAGGAATAAAAGATAAGCATGTGCAAAGTATAAAAGTATGAACTCATAACAGTACAAAGCATAAATTTGCAAAACTCTTCTCTTTGTAATGCAAACTAATTGAATTCTCCCAGATGCAATCAATATAAAACATAGATTGTAGCCATCCTATGAAGCAGAACGAATGCAAAATGCCAAGAGAACATGGATTCATGGTCGTAAATGCGGACCTTCCAATGGTATGCCATCTTCAATGTTTCATAATGGAACCGTCCTAATCAACCAGCATCAAATGCCTCTTCAAAAACTGTCCGTCAGGGGCACTTATTATGCCAACTAAAAGAGGAAATAAGCCCCGTTCAACAAAGGCTTAGAATAAAATGGATCTTTCTGGATGAAAATGCGCAAAAACAATAACAACGCATAGAAAGCTCTGCATGAAGCTTGCCGTAAACCTCTTAAAAGAAAATTTCAAATGGCATGGAATAGCAAACTCAAACTCAAAGAATGACGTAGTAAAGACGGCTACGGAAGCTTGGATAGCAAAGGAGAGGTCAGTTGGCAAAAAAAAACTGGGCGGCAAAGGAAAGAGTCCGGGGAAAGGTTATGTATGGCAGGGAGGGAATGGTGAAAGGCAAGAAATGGGCAACGGAGCAACGGGCAAGAGGAAAAAGGAACCGGAGGAAGCAAGGAATCAGATCGGAGAAAGGGAAATAAAAAAAATCTTAGAACGATGGAGGTCGGTCCGCGAGAAGAGAAGAGGAGAGCTTGGCAACGTTTCTGAACAGCCATGGTTCAGGTAATTTTCTCCACCGTTCACTAGTTTAGATCAAAATCCAAAGGCTAAGAATCAGGCCAGGTCAATTTTTAGGATACGTGGATAGGCTAGGGTTTCAGATAACTTAAGACCCTGGTTGGATGCTTGAAGGCATGGATGTGGCACTTGGGTTGTGTCAATTGCATATGAGACAGGCACAGGATCGGGCAAGGGCATGTGCCAATTTGTCTAGAGTCCCGATCGAGCTACATGAAGGTTTGATGGTGTATGTTCGTGTAGTCTTTTCTGCAAATTTGAAAAGGAAAGCAATATTGCCATTGCTGGCAGGAAAGAAACCAAAGCTCTTCCCAAGATATAGTGGTCCTTATAAGATCTTGGAAAAATACAGTGATGTTGCCTTCATCCAGTTTTTCATGTGAGTATAACAATTAAAGAAATTTTTGTACAATGGGCATACTATCCTGTAGAAGATGCAACCTGGATGGACTTAAATGAGGTTGAAGCAAAATATGCCAAGGATTTTGCGAACCTTTTTCAATCTATATCATGTCACGGGATAAGATTGTCTAAAAGATGTAGCAAACCTGTTAAGTATAAACAATACATGAAGTTGTGAAGATATGGCAAATTTGTTACTTGCAATAATATTGATGTGATAAAAGTTGTGTTCGACAAGGGCATTGAATCTTAAAGGGGATGGATGGAACTATGATGTGATAAAAGTTGTGCCTAACCTTTGATAATATAAAAAAGAGAGAGGGATATGACATGGCAATAAGAGATTAAAGAGAGAGAAATAGAAACATGAACCAGAGATGAAAAAGAAGAGAGGGAAAGAGAAGAAAAGGAGAAAGAGAAAGTGTGTAGTCCAGGTATTTCATTATTGGGTTGCTTATATAATAAAGAAAGAAAAAAGAATCTTAAGAGTAATTTTGTTCTCTACTCTCACAAAAATTTGATCGGAATAAAAAGATGTCAGTTCAGATGCTAGTTACGAAGCTAATTCACCGTTGAATGCCATAATCTGCCATTTTTTAGCAAAATCTGCCAGTTTTTGGGCCATAACCAGACCGAGGAATATTTTGATAGGGCTAGTTACGTTGCCCTTTCCAGATTTTGCAGATCTAATATTCCATTATGTTCAGTTGATGTAAACAAGAAATTATACTTCAATGTAGTTCTATTGATTTATTGGTTAAGGTATGTGCCTCTCATTAAAATTGCGAGGGTCGAGGGTTCAATCCTTTGTTTGTGCAAATGAAATATTTTTATTTTACTGAGTTGTGTAGTCTTGATATACGACAAGGTAAACCATTTTATGATCTTTCTAGTTTATATTAGATACCTAAATTTTTGCAAGATCCATTTAGATAGGTTATTCACTTGGAATATTAGTTCATATGATCTTTTTTGTAAGATCAGTTTCAAGCTTAGTTAACATGGAATATTAGTTCATTATGATCTTTTGCAAGATCAATTTCAATATAAGTTAGATACTTTTGGCAAGAAGGCTAATTTATTTGACCTTCTATCATGTTGCTACTATAGCCTAGCTAAACCATAGTCTGCCCATAATTCTTGGGGGAGACTAAGCAGAAAACGAGGCCACGAGTGTTAAGCACTCAACACTAGTGAATGGGCACTGATGAAGCTCATTAGTGTGGACTTGACGTTGGTCAGGTCGAGTTGCCCCTAGGTGAAGGTTATCTCCTAAGCTAGAGACCAGTAAACCATTTTATAATCATTCTAGTTTATATTAGATACCTTAATTTTTGCAAGATCCATTTAGCTATGTTATTCCCTTGGGATATTATATGATCTTTTTTGTAAGATGAGTTTCAAGCTTAGTTAACATGGGATATTAGTTGCAAGATCAATTTCAATATTAGCTGGATATTTTTGGCAAGATGGTAGGCTTGGATGTTCGACATAGTGGGAAGATGGTGCAGTGGCTCTTATAGTACCACCGTGAAGAATGATAATGCAAGCCAAGTTAACGCATGGGATGAAGATTGCTCTCTCAAGCTCCTCATGGGCTTAGCAAGGGCTTAAACTTTGAATAGTAATTCCCTTTTTTTGATCTGGTTGTGATTGCATCGACTTTAGTTTCTTATCTCTGGTTTGGTTGAATGGATCAAAGTGCTACTTATGAGCGGGAAAATAATGGATACTCCTTTAGTATGTGCTGTTGATGGGAAGAAGCTGGAGCTTGCAGAGGTAGGTTCGACATAGTACTAGCAGCAACACAGAAGATGTTGAGTTTCTGTTATCTAGTACGTTCTTAGATAGTTCTTCACCACCGTCCCCTCTAGATGTGGTGCAAATATTTCCTATCTAGCCTTTGAAGGGCTTATAAATAAGGTTGTAAACTTTTCTTATTATTATTAATAAAATATCCTGCCTTCAAAA
>JAANSK020072687.1:0-16697 GCA_011763485.2 Isoetes engelmannii | reverse complement strand
ACGGTTCGGTGGGTACTTCAAGCTCGAAACGCTGACCGAACGGCACCTTTACGAGCGCCGGATGCTTGCCGCCCAAGACGCCGGCGCGGTGACGCTGCGCTGGGCGGGCAAGGGCAATGACGGGGAGCCGCTGGAGGCGATCGCCGTCGCCGATCTGGCGAAGCTCTCGACATTCCTGGGCAAGTCGCCGTACTTCCAGCAGGTCGAAGCGGCGGCCGCCAGGCTCGCCCCCTTCGCCGCTGCGTGGCCGCGCCTGGTCTGGGTCATCGACCAATGGAAGAAGCGCGGCACGGCGCGTGGATTCACGCCGATCCACGTCCAGGACCTCGTGGACGCTGTGCAGGTGCTCGAGGCCGCGCGGCAGCGACCTGAGCTTGATCTGGCAGTGCGGCGCTTGAGCGTGTCCCTCTTCCAGGACTCCAAGCGGATCGAGGCCCTCGCCGGCGCGCTGGATCTGCTGACGGCCGAAGAACCCCGAAGCCCGGCCAGATCGATGGAGGACGTGCTCAACGAGCTCGGCCTGATCCGTTTCCCGCAGCCGCTGCTGATCGCCGGCCCGGGCCAGCTGAAGCTCAAGAGCAGCGACACACCGGTGTCCGTCCTCGATCCCTTCATTGGCATCTCGCCGGATGCCCTGGCGGCACTCGCCGATCCCGGCCGCTACGTGCTGACCGTCGAGAACCTGACCCCTTTCAACGAGCTTGCCAGAGGCCATGCCGGGCGTCTGGAAGGGACGGTGATCTATGTGGCGGGGATGCCCGCTCCATCGCTCCTGAGGGCGCTGGGAGCCGCCTACCGGTCGCTGCCGCCCAGGGTCGCCTGCTTCCACTGGGGAGACCTGGATCTCGGTGGGTTCCGGATCGCCGCCCGGATCGCAACGGCGGAACCGCCCGCCGGCCTGAGGCTCTGGCGGATGGACCCGTCAGCGCTGGGTGCAGCGCCAGGGCGAAAGGTGATGAACAAGTCCGAGATCGAGGAGATCAATCGGATCTCCCAGCGCCACGGTTTCGGGGTGACCGTCGGTGCCGGCCAGGAAGCGATCGAGCAGGAAAGCCTGGAAGTCATCCAACCGTAGGGCCAAACCGACCGAGGGGATACCGTGGGTTCGTCAACAACGAGCCCATCGGGCTAGGAGGTGGTCGTGAATTTCCCCTTTTGGGTATGTGGCATCGGTGAACTTGAAGAGGCCTTGGAGCATCAGCCGAAGCGGATGGTGACCCTGCTGGACCCGGGTATGCGCGTCGAGTCACCGGCTGGCGTTGTCGAAAGGCTCTCCATCGAGGTCGAGGACATCACCCGGCTGAACACCTCGAATCCCCAGGCACCGAACGAGTCCCATGTTCGTGCGCTTCTGGAATTCGGGGACCGTGCGGTCTGGCAGACGCGTGACGTGACTCTGGTCTGCTGTCGAGCCGGGGTTTCTCGATCGACAGCCGCGGTCTTGATGCTGATGACCCAGCGGTACGGGGCTCAGGATCTCCCGAAGTTCGTCGACTGGCTCTGGGATGTGCGCCCTCAGGCCGAGCCGAACGATGCCCTGCTGCAGCTGGGTGATCGCGTGATGAACCTGAATGGCGCGCTTGCACGCGCCGGCCGCATCGTCAGGAAGCGGTTCAGAGAGGCAAATGGCGGTCCCATGGAGTCGATGGGGCGCTGGTAGTCGTTCGAGTCACAGGACCTCTCTTCGGAGAGGTTCTTTCGTTGAGAGGCAAGGTGAGCGAAAGGGGGCAGGTTGGGACGCATGCGCCCGCGGAAGCCACCCGGGATTGGATCGCAACACGGTTTCGGGCTCCGCCCTTCCGTCGGCCGGTGGCCGACATTGCATTGAAAACCCATCAGAAATGGGCATAATTCCTCTCAGGTCGCCCAATACCTGCCGTGCGCTCCGCTCATGCGGAACGGTGAATTAGGGTCGTAGGATCGCTATCGAAGGACCTCCCAAGGTTGCTGGATTGGCGAACGGTAACGCGCACACCGGTCGTTCCCATCTATCAACTCACTGGAGGTTTTCCTCATGCAGATCCGTTCCTTTTTCGGGACCACCCGCGAGCACGTCGCCAGGACCTTCTTCGGTGCCGACCTTTATCTCGGCTCCGGCTTTGAAGCCAACGAACGTGCCCTGGAGGCGTGTTTCGTAACGCTGGACATGACCCACCTTTCGTTTTTGACGATGGTGGCAGCGCAGTTTCAGGGGCAAGGTCAGTACCTTCTTCGTCTGCCTCTGCCGATGGCTAGGTACGACGACTTCACGTTCACCTACACGGTTGAGGATGCGCTTGCTTGCGTGATCCATCTCGCGATTCGTGAGGGCTGGAAAGTCGATTCGATCGACCATCGTGACAATCGCGTCCGGCTCTACGTTGGCGAAAAGCTCATCGCTGATATCAGGCCCTTTGCGTTTGAAAGGGTTGACGAGCTCCTGGTGCGCCGAATCGAAAGGGCTCTGAAGGGTGTGGGAGTCCGGGAACTGGGGCGCGCGGCTGCGCGTCTCCGGGATGTTCCCGGTCTTGAATCCATCGTCGGTAACGACGACAACGCGAAATACGTCTGGGGAGACACTGAGTATCCGCTCCACGCCACATTGAACAACTGTGTGGGAGCGCTCAAGCGAGGTGTGAGCAGGTTCCAGGGGCGCGACCTTCCGATCTCGACCGTTCAGGAGATGCTGGCCCAAGCGATGGGAGTTCGAAATTGGTCGACTCTGTGTTCATTCGAGCGCGGGGGCAGTACCTACGGCATCCCGTTTCTCGTGAGTGACCCAGAGCGCCAAGAGGGTTTTCGCTTTTACAGCTGCATGGTTGAAGCGATCGCCGGGTTTGCTGAGCGCTCGAATCAACTGCTTGCACCTAAGGAAGTGGCCGAACTATCGGTCGCCCCTGGCGGCGGAGCTGTGTTGAGCGTCATCAACCGAACTAGGGGAAAGACGGATATCCGGAAGCTGGTCGGCGGTATTCCCGAGGTAAATCTCGGAGATGACCGGCTCAAAGCAGCAAGGCAGGTGCTCGCTGAGCAAATCACCATTGAAGAAGCGTTGAGGGGATTCGTGGTCGAGTGAGCTACCCGGCCTGAGGGGCTGCGTCGGCGGCCCCTCAGAACTGGATGCCGATCTCGCGGACGTTGATGCGGGTATTCAGCTGCGGCATCTGGGGCGCCCGGATGACGTGAAACTCCCCGGCGACAAGCGCTACGGGCATGTCCTGAAGGAAGAAGGCCTCATCGCCATCCGGCCGCCGGCCGTAGGTCATGCCGCGATCGATGGGCCTGGTGAGGTGCAGTTCGCGCTTGGCGCGGGTCAGGGCCACATACAGAATCCGGCGCTCTTCCTCGAGCTCCTCGGCGGTCTCGGCGGACGGCGGGGGGTAATGGCCGGGCATCAGTGCGGGGACGTACACGATGTCGGCTTCAGCCCCCTTGGCGCCATGAACGGTCGATACGGTCACCTTGTCGGAGATCGGCTCGATCCCGTCGTGTGAGACCTCGATGACGGGGTTCATGCTGTAGTTCTCGATGAACGACGCGATCGACGCTTCCTGCTCGGCAAGCGCCTGCAGAAGCGGGACGTCTTTCTTCCGTCCGTACCATTCTTCCTTGTAGCGACGCTCCATCAGGTCGTCGAGCAAGGTGGCCACATCCTCGATCAATTCGGGAAGCGGCTTGTTGAGCAGCCCGACGATCTGGAACATGACCCGGGCCGGCTCCTGGAACTTGCGACCGCCGCTGCCCAGGATCGCGAGCTTCCCGTTCATGTCGCCCGCGCGGCCGAGCTGGACGGTCATCTCCGATGACGATTCCGATCCGACGCCGGGGAAGATCTGCAGGAAGCGAATCCAGGACAGGCCATCCTCGATGTTGTGCAGGATGCGGATCGGCGACATCAGGTCGCGCACGTGGGTTGCGCGCATGAAAGTCGTACCCCCGACGTACTCGGTCGGGATGTGCCGCTTGACCAGGGCCGCGTCGAGGAACTTCTTCCAGATCGACGAGCGGAACAGGATCAGGTTGTTCCGGTAGGGGATGCCGCTGGAATGATCCGCCTGGATCTTCTCGGCGATGAATTCGGCTTCCTGCATCTGGTCAGCGAAGACATGCGAGATCGGCATGGTGCCGGCGCGCTCGGACCACAGCTGCTTGTCGTAGTCGATCTCGCTCTGATTCAGGAGCCAGTTCGACACGGCCAGGAACTCGTGAGGCGAGCGGTAGTTCTGGTCGAGGGTCATCCGGATGGCGCCCGGCACCAGGGTCGTGAAGTCGTGCAGGAACCGGTAGTCGCTCCCGCGGAAGCCGAAGATCGACTGGGCGTCATCGCCCACGCAGAAGAGGCGCACGTGACCGATCAGGGGCTGCAAGAGCTTCCACTGCAGCGGGTTGGTGTCCTGCATCTCGTCGACCAGGATGTCGCTGTAGAGGGCGGCGACCGTCTTCACGTACTCCGGATCGGCGAGGTTGCTGGCGATGATTGCCAGCACGTCGTCGAGGTCCAGCAGGTTCTGGGTCCGCTTCTGTTCCTCATATCCCTTGAAGATCTCGCGGAACTGGTCGAGGTAGATCGCGTGCTTGGACGAGAAGCGCTCCAGGTACTCGCCGAGCTTCATGCCCGAGTTGCGGCAGTAGGAGTAGGTGCTGGCCAGCATCTTGCTGTCCGGGAACAGCCGATCCCGCTTGCCCCGCGCCAGGCTCATCATGTCCTTGACGTCTTCGGGGTCGATGATCGTGTAGCTCTGGGTCCGATCGGCGCGGATCAGGCGCGAGCACCAGGAGTGGAAGGTGCAAGCCTGGACGCGACTTCCCAGATCCTGGCCGGCGGTGGCGACGATTCGGGACACCAGCTCCGCGGCGGCACGGCGGGTGAAGGTGATCGCGAGGATGCGTTCCGGCTGGACCCCGTTGCTGAGGAGATGGCAGACCCGAGCGGCCATCGTCTTGGTCTTGCCGGTTCCTGCGCCGGCGACGACCACGCAGTTCGCGGCGTCGGTGGTGGCGGCGGCCAGCTGCTTGTCGTTCAGGCCGTCCTTGTAGTCTTTCATGTGCATGCAAACCGCGATCGGGAAGACCTCATTATCCCTTAGCATTGCGCATAATCACAATTGGAAAACGGGTGCAGCTTCAGCTTTGGGCTTGATCAACGCCCGGCAAACCCTCTCATCAGCACCGCCAGGCTATCCCTGAGGCCGGCCTTGAGCCGGTAGAGCTGGGCGGGCCGGTTCTTCTGCCCGGTGAGGAACGCGCCTTTGATGGGCTCGATGGCGTCGATTTCGTCCATCCGGCGCCGGAAGGTCACGTTGTCGATCGACTGGCCGAGGATGGCCTCGTAGACCGATTGAAGGTGGGGGAGGGTGAATCGTTCGCCGGCCAGGAACGCCGGCAGGGATGAATAGGCGGTCTTGTTGCTGATGCGCTCGATGGCGTCGGCGACGATGGTCGAGTGATCGAAAGCGAGGCCAGGGAGTTTGTTGATCGGCACCCACTGGCCGCGCATACCGCCGGCGTCGACAAGATCGCGGGGCACCAGGGCGAAGTAGGCAACGGTTGCGGACCAGCCACCGGGGTCTCGATGCGGGCCGCTGTAGGTGCCGAGCTGTTCCAGGTAGGGCGCCACCACCCCGATCTTCTGCTGCAGCACGCGGCGCGCGGCCGCCAGGACGCTCGCGTCTTCCTGAGGTCGGACATACCCACCCGGGAGGGCCATCGCTCCGGGGTAGGGCTCCTTGTCGCGCTCATGGAGCAGGACGGCCAGCCGGTTGTCGGCGATGGTGAAAAGAGCGACGTCGACCAGGAGGATGATCCCCTGCGGCTTCCGCTCTGGCTTTACTTTGTCCATACCTGAATCTTACGTCGCATAAATCGTTTGTTCAACCTGCATTTCTCTGCCGTTTTACTTATTTGCAAAATGCAATTAACTAACCTATGATGCCTCCATCGCATCAAGGAGTCCGTCATGAACACCGCGCTTCTCGTCATCGACCCCCAGGTCGACTTCATGGATCTTCCGCAGTCGGCGTTGCCGGTTCCGGGCGCAAACGCGGACATGGATCGCGTGGCAGCCTGGCTTCAGGCGTCGGGTCCGGAAGTGCAGGACGTCGTGGTCACGCTCGACACCCACGAGCTGCTCGACATCGCGCACCCGCTGTTCTGGAAGGACGCTGAGGGCCGGACCCCGGCCCCGTTCACCCAGGTCAGCTTTGCCCAGGTGCTGGTGGGCGACCTGGTGCCGGCGAACCCGAACGATCGGGATCGGGTGCTGAGCTACCTGCAGCGCCTGGAAGGGCAGAGGAAGTACCGGCACATGATCTGGCCGGCGCACTGCCTGATCGGCACGGCAGGCCATGCCGTCCAGCCGGCGCTGATCGACGCGATCCACGGTTGGGAAGCGGCCGCGGGCAAGCCGGCCATGCGGGTCCTGAAGGGGCAGAACCGCTACACCGAGCACTACTCGGCCGTTCGGGCCGAGGTGGTCGACGAGCGGGACCCGAACACCGACACCAATTTCACCCTCCTCAAGCGCCTCGAGCGGGCGGATCGAATCCTCGTAGCCGGCGAGGCGCTCAGCCACTGCGTGCGAGCAACGGTGACGGACGTTCTGTATCGGAGCGACTTCAGGGCCGCTGAGCTGGCCAAGAAGCTGGTCCTGTTCAGGGATGCCACCAGCTCGGTGCCCGGTTTCGAGAACCAGGGTGAGGAGTTCGTCGAGATGCTGAAGCAGCTCGGCGCCACCGTGACGACGATCCAGTGAAGACCATGAAACCGATCATCAGCAGCCTGCTCGAGACCGACCTGTACAAGCTGACCATGTGGCAGGCGATGCTGCACCACTACCCGGCGACCGAAGGGGAGTACCGATTCGTCTGCCGCAACGACACTGTGTTCCCTCTGGGTGAACTGGTCGACCAGGTGAATGCGGAGCTCGACCACCTCTGCACGCTGAGCTTCACCGAGGACGAACTCGCCTACCTGTCGGGCCTGCGCTACATGAAGCCCGACTTCATCGACTGGCTGCGCCTGTTCCGCTACCAGCGCCGGTTCATCCAGGCGATCGACGCCAACGGCACGCTGGTGATCGCGGCCAAGGGTCCGATCATCCACGTGATGGGCTTCGAGATCCCGGTGCTGTCGATCGTCAACGAGCTGTACTTCCGCGAACTGCAGGCACGCCAGGGCGGCGATCCCTGGACCGAAGGCGATGCCCGCCTGACCCGCCGAATCCAGATGCTGCTCGACCTCGAGAACAACGGCCCGGCGCGGCGCTTCCCGCTGGAGATCTTCGACTTTGGCCTGCGCCGGCGCTACAGCGGCGACTGGCAGCGCCACGTGGCCGAGCGCTTGAACGACGAGGTGCCGGCCTACTTCATGGGCACGAGCAACGTGAAGCTGGCCATGGACATGGGGCTGGTTCCGATCGGAACGATGGCCCACGAATGGCTGCAGCTGCACCAGGCGACCGGTGTGCGGCTTGCCCATTTCCAGAAGCAGGCGCTGGAAACCTGGGTGCAGGAGTACCGCGGAGATCTGGGTATCGCCCTGACGGACGTTGTGGGCATGGATGCCTTCCTCCGGGATTTCGACCTGTACTTCGCCAAGCTGTTCGACGGACTGCGCCATGACTCGGGTGACCCGGTGGAATGGGGCGAGAAGGCGATCGCGCACTACCTGAAGCTGAAGATCGCCCCGTCGACCAAGCGCTTGGTGTTCTCGGACGGCCTCGACATCGAGCCGGCCATCCGCCTCTGGCACCACTTCGGCGATCGGGTGATGACCGGGTTCGGCATCGGAACCCGGCTGATGAACGACTGCGGCCCGAAGGCGCTGAACATCGTGATGAAGCTGGTCCGCTGCAACGGTTCGCCGGTCGCGAAGCTCAGCGATTCGCCCGGCAAGACCCTGTGCGATGACCAGACGTTCGTCCGTTACCTCGGCGAAGTGTTCGGCCACACCAGCCCGGAAGCATGAAGCCCGGCCGCAGCGCGCAGCTGCTGGCCGGCACACAGATCAAGCGGTGAGCAGGAGAGAGACGAAATGAAGATTCACATGGCGCAGATCAACCCGACGGTTGCCGACTTCGACGGCAACGTCTCCCTCATCCTCGAGGAGATGTTCGCGGCGAACGCTGCCGGCGCCGATCTGGTGGTGTTCCCGGAACTGGTGATCACCGGCTACTACCCGAAGGATCTCCTCATCGAGCCCGGCTTCATCGAGAAGGTCGAAGCGGCGTTTGACCGGGTGTGCGCAGCCAGCCTGAAGTACCCCAGCCTGCATGTGGTCATCGGCATGCCGATCCGCAACACCGGCCGCGGCAAGCGGCTGTTCAACGGCCTGCGGGTCGTGAAGAACGGCAGCTGGGTGTTCGAGTACCACAAGCAGCTGTTGCCGACCTACAACGTGTTCGACGAGAACCGTCACTTCGAGGCGGGCGTTCCGAACCCGGGCGTGATCGAGATCGGGGGCAAGCGCGTGGCCTTCCTGGTCTGCGAGGACATCTGGGACGTGGACGGCATCGACTATCTCCGCAAGCCGCTGGCCGACCTTGAGGTCAGCCGGCCCGACATCCTGGTGTCGATCAACGCGAGTCCGTCGAACCTCGGCAAGCGCAACGTGCGTCACGACCTGGCCAAGCGGATCGTCGGGATCACCCGCGCGGCGCTGGTCTACGTCAACCAGGTGGGCGGCCAGGACGAGCTGGTATTCGATGGTTCATCGTTCGTGATGAGCAACGGCGGGACCCTGGTCGCCGAGTGCGACCGCTTCGTCAGCCAGGGCCTGACCGTCGACATGGGGTTCGTGGGCAACCTCGCCTTCTACGCGCCTGACATCCGGAGCTTGCGCGAGCTGGCCCCGACCGAGTTCTACATCGAGCAGATCACGCTCGGGCTCAAGGACTACCTCCGCCGGTGCGGCTTCAAGAAGGTGGTCGTGGGCTCGTCGGGCGGCATCGATTCGGCGGTGACCCTGGCGCTGGCGGCGATGGCCCTCGGCCCGGAAAACGTCACCGCGATCACCATGCCGTCGAGCTTTTCGTCGACCGGATCGGTGACTGACAGCGTGGCCCTGTGCGAGGCACTGGGCGTCAAGCTGTTCTATCACGGCATCCGCGAGCTGGTGGACGTCGAGCAGAGCAAGTTCGCCGCGGCGTTCAGCGAAGGCCTGACCGGCCAGCAGGAGCAGGTGCAGGGGCTGGCGCTGGAGAACCTGCAGGCTCGCCTGCGCGGCACCATCCTGATGACCTTCTCGAACCAGTACGGCCACATGGTCCTGACCACCGGCAACAAGTCGGAGATCGCGTGCTCATTCTTCACGCTCTACGGCGACAGCTGTGGCGGCCTGAACCTGATCGGCGACCTGTACAAGACCGAGGTCTACGATGTTGCCCGGGCGATCAATGCGCGCTTCGGTCGCGAGGTGATCCCGGCGGCCATCATCGACAAGCCGCCGTCGGCCGAGTTGGCGCCGGGGCAGAAGGACGAAGATTCCCTGCCGCCGTATCCGATGCTCGATCTGATGTTGAAGGGCCTCATCGAGCACGAGCCGGCGGGCCTGGCCTACGTCGCGAGCATCGATGCCGCCGGCAGCGGCGGGGATCAGCGCCACCTGGCCAACACGCGCCGGCGGATTGCCACCAGTGAATACAAGCGCCGTCAGGCGCCTCCCATCATCCGGGTCCGTCCGCGCGCATTCGGCGCCGGCCGCCAGATCCCCCTCACCGCCAAGGTGTTGCCGTGACCGTCAAGATTGCCGCTGTCGTCATGCGGGCTCAGCCGCCCCACAAGAGCCACTTCTGGCTGATCCGCCAAGGCCTGGAACTGGGCGAGCGCGTAGTGGTGGTGCTGGGATCGTGCTTCCAGGCGCGGACCCCCAAGAACCCGTTCACGGGCCCGGAGCGGCAGACGATGATCCGTCTCGGCCTGACCGATGCGGAGAACGCCCGGGTCGACTTCGTGATGATGCGCGACTACTACGACAACGCCCGCTGGGCGGCCGCGGTGAAGGCCGCGGTCGAGTCGTTCGGAGGCACCGGCCGCGAGGTGGTGCTGGTCGGCCACGAGAAGGACGCGTCGAGCCGCTACCTGAATTCGTTCCCGGGCTGGGCGCTGGCCCCGCTGCCGCGCAACGGGATGATCGATGCAACGACGATCCGTGAGGCGATCTACGCGAGCAGCAACCCGGCGATCGCACTGGCGGCGATCAGCGACCTGATCGAGCCGGCTGTTCGGGAGTACCTCCAGGTTCACCTGGTGCGGCCCGAGTGGCGCCAGCTGCATGCCGAGCATCGCAAGCACGCGGCCGAAGCCGCCCTCTGGGGAGCGCCGCCGAAGGGCTACACCCGGGCTGTGCTGTGCGCGGACGCCGTGGTCCAGTGGGGCAACGAGGTGATCCTCATTCGCCGCGGCCCCGGCATGGGCCAGGGCCTGCTGGCTTTCCCCGGCGGTCACGTCGACGGTGGCGAGACGACCTACGACGCAGCGGTCCGCGAGCTGCGCGAAGAAGTCGGGATCGGCCTGATGCGGGACGAGTTCGATCGGAGCCTAGTCGGGCACAGCTTCTTCGAGGCGGCCGGCCGCAGCCAGCGCCCGGGTCGCGTGGTGTCGATGGCGTACCACTTCGTGATCCGGTCGAACAAGCGGCCGGTGGTCGAATCGGTGAGCGACGAGGCCCAGCCGATCTGGGTGAAGATCGCGGATCTGCCGGCCCTTGAGGATCAGTTCTTCGAAGATCACTTCGCCGTCGGCGATCGGTTCCTGACGCTGACCTGATACCGGGGAGATTCAGATGGCGCCCTTCAGTTGAGAGCAACGCGCCAATCGACTCGGAATGGGGGTAGGGATGGCTCGAAAGCGTCGAAGAAGGAAAACCAAGGTCGTTGGTCAGATGCTTTCTGATTTGATCTTCATCTTTGATCGATTGCCGTGGTGGGGCGCTCTGCTCGGAGGGTTGGCTCTTTGGTTGCTGATCGACAAGGGATTCGCGCCGATTGTTGATGGCGCCTCAATTGTTCAGCTTCCGAGTAGTAATGGCGGAGGATCGGCCAGGATCATGACTCCCGTTGGGAGGATGGTTCATTGGCTGGGCAATGCTTGCCTTTTCATTGGGGTTTTCTTCGCCGTCAAGAATTTGCTTTGGTCTCCGAATCTGAGCGCACCCCATAGCCGTCAGGTGGCGAAGGCAGCCAAGATTTTTGGCCGCAGCCAAGATTGATCCTCGGGTCACGTCTTGTGATCTGACGCTGACCTGAGCTCATGAAAACCCGGCAAGACTGAGTTTCACGATCCATTCACCCGGCTTGTGAACTCAGTTACGCAAGAAGTGAAATCGAGCAGAAAATTCATCGAAGAACGCCATTACGCAGCTATTTCACAAGCAAGCGGCTCGGCACCCTGAATCCACCCAGCAAAGACTGGGCAATCGGCCTCCATTGGGGCAGGCCATTCATCGATCAGGGAGATGAACTGTGAGGAAACTTCCGCTGTTTGCGTTCCTTTTCACCGGCTGTATGTCTACGGCAGCATTCGGCGCCGCAGACGTGAAGTCGTATCACCAGACGTTCCAGAAGGATGCAGCTGAGGCAGCCCAGTCCGGCGATGTGGCCGGCTACACGGCGCGGAGCTTGTCGGCCTGCCAAGCCCTGGATGGCTCGTCGGGCGAAGCGACGATTGATGATCGTCTCAAGGCTGCCAAGCAGCGGCGGATGTGTCTTGAGGCCGCCCAGTCCGACGGCGTGGCGAGCTTGGGGTGGGCCGCGGTTGCGGCCCACCTTGTTCGGGCCCCAAAAGAAGAACCTCTCCGAAGAGAGGTTCGTGACATCAGGCAGCCCAGGCAAGCGGCATGCGGGCCTGGCTTCGTGACTGCATCCACTGCTCGAGGTCGAGCGCGTAGGGCTGCAGCGATTCGACCTTATCCCAGTAGGCGACGAGCTGCCCGTTGAAGTCCCAGAGCACCGGCACGCTGGGCTGCCGATCGGGGACGTTGGCTGCGACCCAGGCGAGGTGGCGGTCCACTTCATCCTTCGTGGGCAGCCGGTCGCCAAAGGCAAGCGTTCCCTGCCAGGCGCGAGGATCGTTCGGTGCCAAGACGATCCCCGCGTGCGGCCGGCCCCAGCAGTCCGGATGTGCGCCGTGATTCGGCCAGCGGCGAGCACCTACCTTCGTTCCCATTTCCATCGTGAACCTCCTTGCGTTGTTGACGTGCCAAGGAGGTATCGCGGTGCTGGCCATCCCGGCCGGCGGACTCGACTCAGGCCGCTTTCTGGGTCTTGTTCCGGCCGGCGGGGATCAGCTTCCTGTAGTGGCTGATCGCGTTCAGCACCGAATTCCCGTACCCCATGGCCCGGTACAGCGCGCCCGGATCGTGATGGATCGCGGCGTCCGCAAAGAGGGTGACAGCCGTAGCCGCCAGCATCGCCGGCCAGACGTCCCGGCTGTTGGCGGTGCTGTAAACCAGCGTGAAGCCCTCGCAGCTGTCCCGCAGCGTTCCCTCGATGCTCGGCCGGACAAACTGCTCGTTGAAGGCCTTGAGGTAGAGAGACGGCGTTCGCTCCGTCTTCTCGGATACACCCTTCAGCACGTTGGGCGTGAAAGGCGTAAGACCACCGGCAGCGCAGAGGGTGTCGAGCCACTTCGCGTTGTCTTCGGCGGCGGCACAGAAGGCTGCGAGTGCCTGATCGTCCCCCATCCCGAATGAGACCTCCATGTCGTTGGGCGTCGACCGGTCTTCGCGCTTGTTGATGCACGCCGAGATCGACATCGTGGGGTTGATCGCGCTCGATCCGCGGCTCTTGGACCACTGACGTTCGCCAAGATCGAAGCCCGCCATCGCAGGCACGCATTCCCAGTCGTCGCCGCGGACCACATCTTCGCGCTCGAAGGCGAAACCGATCACCCGGGCATCGAAGTAGGCGGCCGGGTTGGACGGCATCACCGTGGCCATGCAGCGGAGGACCAGCGCCTGGAACGCCTTGTGGAGCTCCGCCGCCATCTCGAACTGATCGGCGTTGTTGGGGAGCCAGTACATGCTCCTGAAGCCATCGACGAGGCGCTGGATGTCGTCGAGAGCCATCACCAGTTCCAGGATCGCCCCGTTGTCGAGGTTGAAGCCTCTCGGGTCCAGCACCGTGGCCGCGCCATCCCGGAAGCGCAGGTTCGGCGCCGACAGCACGGCGTCAGACAGGGCCCGCATGTCGAACGGCAGCGCCCCGTCCTGGGCGATGCGGGTCAGCAGGATGCGGATGGCATCGGAGATCCCGAGACCCATCTTCCCGAGCACTTCGGCCGCGGCGGTCTTGATCGCGCCGTCGATGCGCGCCTGAGCAATTTGATCGGTTGCCATCGTCATACCCTCCCTGTTGGATGTATGACAATGTAATACAGTGATTCGACATCGACAAGCCGGTTTCACGGCCAGCCGACGACCGGCACAACCCGATCAGGCGTCCTCGGGAACCTCCACCTCGCGCTGGCGCAGGTTCGCGTGGCGGTAGCGGTGCAGGCCGATCTCCGGGATCAGCGCCAGCTGCTCGATCTTCACAGCGTCGACGTTGCGCAGCCCCGGCTCGTTGCTGGGCTGGTAGTCGGGCAGGTCGCGGATCTTGGGGAGCGTGTCGCCGGTGTAGATCAGCGGCGCGGAGGCCATCACCCGCTTGCACCACTTGCCGTCGATCTTCAGGTTGGCGATCGGGAACGGCGCCAGGCGCCGCACAACGGCGTAGTGGCTGTCGCCGGTGTCCTCGATGCGCTTCTCCCAGTCGACCTTCCAGCCGGCCGCCTTGCGGCTGGCCAGGTACTCGAACACCTCGTCCCGGCTGAGTCGCAGCACCTTGCGTGAGGCCCCTGACCAGGAGAAGGAGATCGCGTCGATCGGGTAGGGCGTCTCTCTAAAGATCCGCGTCGGGTCCCGTGGGTCCATCTGGTAGTCGACCCCAATCACTTGGATGGCCCGGTACGCCTGGATCAGCAGGACGTGCTGCAGCGGGGTGCCATGGAACGCATGCGCCCGCTGGACATGGTTGAACGGCAGCCCGTTCACCGCGGCCTGGAACGCGGTCTTCAGGTCGTTGACGGTCCGGGCGGCCCGCCGAGCGCCGGCGCCCGCCTTGCCCGGCAACCACAACAGTCCGGCCCGACGATCCGGCCGGTTCGGCGGCTGGTCCCGCCGGCGGGTGATCTTGAGCAGCGCCGACTTGCACAGGCGTGCCCCCTGTGCCCCCTCGACCTGGGTGACGACGATAGGCCTATCCCAGAGATCCGCGCCCTCATCCGGCCCCTCCAGCACTGGTGCCGCTGTGGCCGTTCCGGCGTCCTGAGAGGAAGCCTCACCTTCTATACAAGCCTGCAACGGCCCGCCTCCTTCCGCCCCCTCATCGCGACCTCCGGAAGACCCCCCATTCCGGACGACGGGGATGTCGTAGGCCGTCGCCTGCGCCCCGTCCAAGGAGAGGTGGAGAGAAGCCAAGGAAGACCGAAGTGCAGCCAGGGCGGTCAATGACGGGTTCAGCGCATCCTGGGTGGAGCTGGTCATGGGAAAAAGGGAGGCGGTGCAGGCTTGTATACGAATATGCGCTGGGTCGGGGTCTCGGGCAAGCAGGCAGGGGGATGCGCGGCCCGAAGCAGGCTTGTATAGAAGTCGATGGAAACGATGCGGTGCGGGCGGATGAGCGGCGGCCGCCGGCGGAAGCGCGAACAGCGTGGCTGTCGAGGCGAGGTCGGATTGAAGGCGCGGGCACCCAGAGGAAATCGTAAAGGACAGCGAGTCATGGATATCTCCTTGTCAGGACCTCACTCGGGAGATAGCGGTGACCTCAACAATCATGAATCCGCAGAAAATTGATCCCTTCCCCTTTGGCGAGCGTCCGATGGGGATCTGTTGGGATTACGACCGGCCACTTTCGATCTGTCCTAACGGGCTCAAGGACGTCATCGGTGTTCTCGGGCTGAAACGCCGGGACTTCATTGTCAGCAAGAAAAGCAACTTTGCGCTCTGTACTGACTGGTACTGGAAGAACACGGGGGGAAGACATCGACATTCGAGCCGTAAGCCCGTGATAGGGAACGATCTCGGCGATCTGCTTTACCTGCTCATAGAACCGCTTGGCCAGATGGAATGCCTTCACCACGCGATCGCGAGAGAAGCTCAAAAGCGGAAGCAGTCTTTGTTCAACAACCGGGAGCTCTTCGAGGCGTGGACATCCACGTGGGGCATGACTGAGCCCTACTCTGATGAAAAGCACTACTCGAACGATTTTGTCTCGATTACGGAAACCAAGTCCGGCGGGGAAAGCGTAATGAGGCTTGCGCTCAAGAAGGGGGTCATCGATCAGTCCGTCTTCGATCGCTCGATGATGGCAATTGATCGTTGGAATACCTAAGAGCATGCGGGGAACCGCGGATGCAAGTTTGTGCCCGCGTAAAAATGAGGGAGTAAGTTAAAAAAAAAGCTATTGCAATTTTTATTGCGCTTTTTCACAATGCCAACGGTCAACAAGCCCGAGGCGTCCCTTGCCAATCTCTGCCGAACAGGCTGCTGCGCAGCCATCATTTCTCGATCTGTGGTGGAGCCATTATGGCCGTCACTTCGATGATCCCGGGCGCTCGACCGTCCCGGGCACATGCAAATACTGCAACAGCGAAGGGGTCATGCGGAATGCTGACCCGGTATGCCGGAAGCACTTCAGCTACACCTCGAAGAAGCCCATGCCGGCAGAGGGGAAGGTCTCGGGCGTGCAGCCGGGTCATGCACTGATCCTGAGTCAGGATCGGGCGATCTACTTCACGAATCTCGCAAGGCCTGCCGGCTGCACGGCCGAGATGGAAGACAAGATGAACTGGGGCCGCTTCCGCGCCCGGTTCCTCATCGACCAGACCTGGCCCACGCCTTTCATCCTCGCCGAACCCAGTCGCCGGCATGGGGATCTGTTCGCCTCGTCACGCGCCACCTACAGCTGGCGGCGGGTCTGGTCCTGCGGGAACCGAGCCGAGACGATCGACGCCGTGGCACTCCGAGAGTGCGTGATTGCACTCGGTGAGGACTTCCCGGCTCAGCGCCTCTTCCCGCTCGCCGAGGACCGCTGGACGCTCGCTCGAGGCTCGTCTGCCGGCGAGGAGTACAGCAAGGCGCGGGCCCGGGTTCGCGCGCTCCATGAGGAGTTCCCGGCCTCGAATGAGATCT
The DNA here is from genome assembly GCA_011763485.2 of Isoetes engelmannii. Lineage (NCBI taxonomy): Eukaryota > Viridiplantae > Streptophyta > Lycopodiopsida > Isoetales > Isoetaceae > Isoetes > Isoetes engelmannii. The sequence continues at coordinate 551 of JAANSK020072687.1, read as the reverse complement.
TCCGCTTCCAGAAAACCTGGGCCGTCGAACCGAACACGAACACCTGGAACGCGCTGCGCTGGGCGTTGGCGGCCATCCAGAAGAAGAACCAGGAGAAGGGCGAATGAATCAGGTTGTCGACGTCGAGTTCAAACATCACGCGCCCCAGATCGATTCCGGGGTCTCGCACTACGACATGCACCGGACCATCGCCGGCTTTGAGGAACTGCCGGAGGAGCGCCGCCTGTTCGCCATGGTCTGGAAGGACTTCTCGAGCATGTCGACGGTTCGGGTCCGAATGAACCCGGACCGCGTGTCCTACCTGGCGGCCGCGCTCGATCAGCCGCTCACGCCGATCGCGCCGCCGGATCTCTCCAAGGACAGCACCTTCCGCTTCGTCATCACCGTGAACCCCGTCGTCCGGCAGCGGGAGGGTGAGCGGCGGATCAGCCGGCGCAGCCCCGACATCGACGCTGCGGGTGACTGGATGCTGTCCCTGTTGATTTCCATGCAAAGCTGACCCACCATTTCCATCGAATCTTGACCCACCCTGATTCGTGAACTTCACGCTC
>JAANSK020072576.1:0-16699 GCA_011763485.2 Isoetes engelmannii | reverse complement strand
TATAGAATGATAGAAGTTAAATCCGGCAAGGCAACTCCAATTGGAAGGAGAAGCTCTGCGGTTAATACAGATTAGAATAGCACAGGCTTGTAGAAGAAGAAGAACCCAATAAGAGAAACGAACTGGCGGAGCAACAGTGGCAAGGCAAGAATTGATAAGAATGCCAGTGAGAATCAGAGTTTCTTACCGAAGGTATTCATGTTATTATGCATCCAGACCTTGAGGACATGGCGTTTAACACCAACTTCGGCGCAGAACATGCTGGACTTCGGTCTCGTCGTGCTTCTGAATTTTCCAACCGAGTTTGTCGGCGAAGGCGAACGTCTTCTCCTTCTGATCGGCGGAGAACTTGGTGCGGAATCGTTTTTTGAGAACGGAAGGGTCGCTCAAATTGTAAGCACCACCCAGGTCCGGTTCGTAGGAATCGGAGCCTCCTGTGGGAGGGGCAAGGGCCATCATCATGGGCGCCGGAGATCTGGACGACGGGAGGGCTACAGAATGGGGCAGCACCATAGCCGATTATCCTCTGTTTAGTTAACTAAATTTCGTCGATTATCCTCTGTTTCCCCTTCTGTTTCTTTTGAGCATCCTCTGTTTCCTCTGCGACTGCCCACCAGAGCTGAGAAGTCCACTAAAGCCAAGAGCCAGAAGCCCGCCAGAGGCCCAGCAGCCCACCATAGCCAAGAGCCTTCTACTTTCTTGAAAGCCTTCTGCTTTCTTAATCCATAGCCGTATCCATAGCCGAGAAGCCTTCTGCTTCTATCCATAGCCGAGAAGCCTTCTGCTTTCTTGAAAGGCTTGAAGAGCAAGAACAGAGTTTCTCGGCTTCTTTTGAAGAGCAAGAACAGAGCCACAAGCCCGCCATAGTCGTAATCTGAGCCTCTGTTTATTACGACTAATCTGAGCCTCTGTTTATTACGTCCCGTCGGCTGCCTCATTACGCCCTCGTAGGGCATCTCGGCAGCACCGCAGCCTCGGCCAGCACTCGCGGCTCCGCCGCCTCGGCTGGCGGCGCCGCCTCAAAGCCCTACTGGGCGTAATGAGGCAGCCGGCATAGATAACGTAGTACCTAATATAGAGAAAATGATTGAGGGATCCATATGGGTTGATCAACCTAAACAGGTCCCCAAGACACTTTAGTGTTAATACCCAAACTTATCTACATTTCTTGCCTAATTGGGCCATGAAGCAGTGTGTGTCAAATTCCTAGGAACACTAGCATACTATATGCTAAAATTAAGAATGTCTTATAATGAAAAAATTTTCCAAGAAGTTTGCCGGTCAAAATATGAGGATTTCTTTGTATTTTTGCGGTTAAAATCTAGCTTTTCATAGACCCCTTTTGGCTAGCTTAAATTTATCAAGGTGTATCACTATATGGGTGTTTGTCTAAGTTTTTTTTTGGATCATTGGATCCTGGCATATACCAAGCATTATACCAAATCAAGAGCCCATGATTTTACACATCAGCCCCCTTATTTTCACACGCTCCCCTAAGGTTACCAAATACATGGCGTCAAAAAAAAACACAATAGTCTTGCAGGAAAATGAAGCTGGAAAATTCAGAGAATTGATACATCGTTGAAATCTCAATAAGCCTGTCACATGTTCATGCAAAGAACATCTTGCGAAATACACAATTTGGATGCAAATATCAGATCTCCTTATATTACAATGCCAAAGGAAACTGGTTGTACATAGCTAACTCGGGTATAGCACAAGGTAACTGCAAAGAACAATGCACAGAATAAGTAAAGGACTCTGTCATGAGTCCACAAAGCGGCCACTATGAAGATCACATGGAAAACAACCGTACAGGAAACATGGCTTCATCCTAAGCCTGCATGGTGCGGAAGTGATCTCTTCCATGTCTGCGAAATCAGTCCACAAAACATAAGGACCCTGCCACGACATGAAACATCCAAATAGCATGGCACGCTCCAAAACACACCCCATGGATACGCCTGTAGCAGATTCGAAGACCAGTATGTAGAAGCAACACCCGCGAGTCTAGAAATAATTTCCCTGCATCTATTGAAGCCTCTCTCTGAAGCAACCAGTTCCTTTCTCGCTTCTGCATGCCCTGCTCTTCACCTCCAGCCGAAACACAATCCGTTGCCTCTAACAACTACCTGCCATCGCTTCCCTGAGAAGCAAGCTCCATCCAAATCCTTCATCACGGCCATCCGGAACTCCAAATCCTCAAGAACTCCACGCAACAGCAAAAACTCCAGGAACATAATGAACTGCAGGAGCTCTGGCATCGGATGCCCTCAGCACACTGCACTTAGTGCTTCGCAGAATGGCAAGTGCTACCTGGCAGCAGCTGTGGCCGCCCGCCATAGCCGGGCAACAGCTGCACAAACTTACCAAAAAAAAAAACCATTGCAAAAAAAATTAAAACAAAACCCCATCCCCCTTTTTTCACTCCACCATTACAAAAAAGATACCCCTAACCTAATTTGGAGGGATATCTTGTTAGGTTTTTATAGTTTGTCCCACACTGCATGAAGTACATGATTTCATTTCTGCCCACTCGCTGTCACACTCAAAGTCTTAGGAAAGTACCAAAAATATATTGCTTAATATTTTTGCAGCAGTACACGAGTGTTGGTAAAACCCAATCTGGCAATAAGTTGTAATAAGAATTGATATCAGAAATATAATCCTCTTAGTAACACATGATAATGAGCATCATTATGGCTTCTGCTCACATAATTGCAGTATCTTATCATTTCTCATGAACATTGGCATAAAAAAACAATACAAACCAAAACTGCTTTGAATTTACTGTCCCTGATAGCCTTATATTTAGGCCCGGGTAAACACATTTTATGAATTTTCGTACACATTGGTATAACAAAACAATACAGACCAAAATTGCTTTGAATTTACTGTTCCCCATGTTGGGATATATGTTAACATGTCATCAGGCACTACTGGTGGTTTCACTGGTTCAAATCAGGATCATTAGTTCAAAATCATAGCTCAAGCTCTTTCTGTTCCACTGTCAACTAAACAACTCCACCAACTGCCCTTACTATGTACTGCCATTTCTGAGTAAAGCATATTACCAACAGGCAGCCATCTCTTGTGTATATATATTCGTCATATGCTTTACTCCTCCCATTTTGTATATAGATTATAGCTTCAAAATACAGCTAAAAACTTTGCATCATTTAATATTGCCACCAAGGTAAAACCAAAGTTTTATAGGGTTTTCCTGTAACGTGCTGAAAAGTAGAAACAGAAATATAGTAAGCCAATGTGCGCGCATATCAATTTTAGATGGCAGTATGCTTTTCCAATTACAAGAAGAAACATGCTGCAATGATTCTTTACCTTTCCTTTGCCTCAGTCACAAATCATGAATGCATTTGAGTCTCTGCAGCTGCAGTATAGGCCTTTTACATCTGCATAAAGATATATTAGTATCAATGATTTAAATGCTGAGTACAATTTCCAAGAAGATTTCTTCATTAACATCTGAGAAAACTCTATGACAGCAATACATCTGAATAGTGCAGGTTTGGGCGCTTAAGCAGAGGAAATACAATGTCTAGCACAAAGTTACAGGTTCTACATCCATAAGCTAACTGTCGCCACAGATGTAAAAGCTTAAAACTCTATGACGCCAAATAGATCTAAAAAGTGCAGGTTTGGGCACATGGTACGGGACAAAACAAAAGAAAAAACTTGTACAATAAACCTTGTGTCTAGGTGTTGTGTGCTTGTATAATGCAGAGTTATTAATCTTCGAATATTACTGCTGTCACAGAGTATTCTACCATGTAAACAGGAATGCTCGTCTCTGCTATTTATTGTACTAAAGTGTCAAAACTCTCTAAATGATCGTCACATGGCCAAAACTTCATTGCCACATTCTTATGGCTATTAATTGAGAAAAATATAATTGTATTTTCTGAAAAGACAATAGAAATGATCCCGAAACTCAGTGTGCATTGGACACTATAAAATGCAGTAATTTAGATCTTACCCAGACTACACAAAGTGCAAAAGCAATTTTATCATCGCTTTTCTGAGTCACAACCTGCTTCTATTTGAGAAACTACACGTAGCTGACTCATCACAAATCTGAAGCAATGCCTAAATGCACTTGCATGAGATATGCATTCTTGTGATTGGATATAAGACATGCTGTTTAATCTATTGACATCACTAAGATCACTGATTCTCGAGTATGACAATCCTTCTGACTATTATGAAAGGCATCTTTCAGGTTAAAGAGAAGGTGTTGAGGGAGGTATTGGAGAAAGAGATATAGACCCAAAGCTAGAGCTATGATGGTGCAGGGGAGAAATTTCGTTTAGCCAGACCCGTGTTGCTGGACAAACAATTTATATTGCAGAAAGCAAGTTAAGGAACTGGAAATTGATTATATTTCCAAAACATTCCTTGAGCACTTGAGCTTCAACAGAACATTCTTAAAACTAGAAAAGTACTATGAATATAATCCAAATCCAGGTAAGTGTATACCTGCATCAATAATCTGCACGTGACGCGCTATGCAATATAAGAACCAGACATATTGTCAGTATAATCAGTGCCTTGGCCGTGACTTCCTTGCTTACTTGTTCCAATCTTAGCTGTGTTAGTCCTACTGCACCAAGATCTGAAGCCTGCCTTAAACAAAGGGAAAAGGTGCTGCTTAGAACATCAACAGTGGACCGCACAGCTTCTGAAGTCATTGTCCGGACCATGTCTATGATAAGTTGTCTATTGCTTGGAATAGCAACAGTCCTGCTAATACTATGCAGCCAAGTTTGCTTGTCAGAACTTCCCTGAAATGTTCTTCCACTGCCATGAAGAGACGGCACCTTATACTGAACTTCACTGGCAGGAAAGTTTTCACATGGATCAGAAAGCAATGGTCCTATTGAACTTGATGCTGTGGCTGACTCCCATTTGATCAAATCACTGCGCCCATTGTTTTCTTTATCAGTATAGGATGCAGGTTTTTCCTCACGAATGACTTCAGCAGTGGTTCGGACTAGGGTTTCCACAGCTTTACTACATATTGAATTAATCAGATCCTTGGCTGACTTCTCATGGTTAGGCATAGTAAGGCCTTCGATAAGCTGTTCATAGATGTTTATGTCTCTTGTCTTATCTAGATAGACTGCTACAGCAGTCCCTATAAACGTTTGGATACATTCTGCAATAAGAGACCTTCCCTTGACTGTGCAAGCCAAGTCAAATATGTTCTCTGAGTTCCAAGAACTTCTCTCCTTTGACATGGAATCCAGAAAATTGTTATCAAGCTTCCCTTCTGCTTTTAAAGAATTCCATAAGGCCTTGCTCTTATCATGTCCTTCCCAGGTATGCATTCCTTCAAAAATTGATAACACAAAGCTTCTTGCTGCACTTCCCGCAACAATACATACTAGACCCTTACCTGCACCACTAGACAGCTTTTCAATCAAACCATCAAAAAAGCTCTTATTTTCTTTTCTCCTTGCTTGGACAACCCGTTTTCTGAATTTATGCTTCTCTTGCAGCTTGGATCGTTGCAATTTCCAAACAGAATTCTCATGCAGGTCACTGCCATCATTACTTTCAGATGACTCAGCAAAATTCTCTCTGAGCTCTTCCTCGGCTTTGTAGTGATGTGATCTTCGTGAATATGGTGACCTGTCTGCTGAATGAGATCTTCTAACTGGAGGATGTTTTCTTCCTCTATGTGGCAAGAAGGCAGGCGTAGATGGATTTGTGCCCCAAATTGACTTGCCCAAGCCCTGGAATAATCCAGTAGCACAGCAAACAAAAGCCTCTTGAAACTCGGGGCATTGGACAACCTTAAAAATTTGTTTCAAACTTTGGGGCACCTCGTCTGTATCAGATTTTACATAGTCCTCCAAATCACTGGACAGCAGTGCCGTAGTTTCCACAACGTTAGAACATGCATCTCCAAACCTAGAAAAAGTATGCAGCAGGAAAGCTAATTGCCTCCTCTTACGATCAATATATTCTGATCTATAAAGAGTATAAGAAGCATATCCACCGCCTGCCAGGACAGCACATGCTATAAGAATTGACCTCCGACGTCGATTATCTAACCACGCCATGTGTTTCTAATTTTTCAACTTCCTGTCTATAGATCCTTCTCATCCCTTCATGCCCTAAAATCACACTGATCCATAACCCAGCTTAAACAGGATGAAACGAACTTGCCAGTGAAGAAGTATATAATGAAAAAGAAAAAACCTCAACCAAATTCAAATTTCTCAAAGCAGATTCAATGCTATAATAATGTTGCAGCTACAGACTTACACGGCAAATAAATGGGTCAGATTTGATCGTGCACGGCAACTAAGAAAGTGTTCGGCATAGCGGCAATTTCGAGACCAATAATTGAGCGAAAAGGTCATAAAGAAGCTGCTTCGCAGCATGGATCGGATAAACCTCTTAACTTCGCCATAGCCAAGTGAGTCACAGTAAACAATTAGCGGTCCAGATTGTTTCCTTGATACATAGAGGACACCCACAAGAAGACGTGTCGTGTGTTTGTTTCTAAATATTTTGTGAAAATACATCACATTCCCAAATTAGCATTGCAATTTATAGTCAATGGTGTGTAAATTTTAAAAACATTGGCTTCCATGAGTAGGTTGTGCACGTCCCTTACAGCACAAGGATGCTACAGGTCAAGAATGGAATGGAATGGAATTGAATTTTAACGTTCCCATCCTACATCTGTTCGAACTGCATATAGTTATGTCAAGCCAGCCAAACTCTCTAGACCATGCAATATTCAAGACAATCTTCATCACATTTTTCATCGTCTTCATTCATGACCTTATAATCTGTGCCCGATCAAAAATCGTCTTTTTATAACATGTGATTTAGGAAGGTTAGATGGTGTATTCGTATTAGAATAAGTAGGATGCTGATGCTGGCATCGGGGTTTTGGGGAGAAGCCGTAGAAGTTTTTTCCTGAATGTTGGTGGCCGGATAGAACCTGGCATGCGCCCTGGCACATGGCTCGCTGGGACGGGGATGCTAATTCAGGTTGCTGCAGGTGGCTCCATGAAGATCTTCTCTGAATGGGCATGCCATGTTTTGATTTCATCTCCTTCTTCTGCAGGTCCAGCTATTAGGTGAGCGCCTCATTTGCCTGTACTTGTTTTCTTAATTGCATCATGCATCATGTAGATGAGAAGGGCCGCGCGAAAGGGTAAGGCCCCTGCTGGCCATGTGCCCATGCCTATGCCTATGCCTCCTGTTGGTGCAACTGTTGGGGCATGTAGCTCTGCATAGACCCACGAATCTTATGCCATGCTAATTGCCCTATGAACTGGGAGACCATCGACGTGCCTGTCACACTTGGACTCTTAGGGCAGGATTTTCCCCTCAGTTTCTATGATGCTCTTGCATCCTTCTGTGACAGAATATGTGTTGCTGGGCCTGTTGCCTTAGGCCAGGAGAGCCCTGGCAAGGCTCTGCGGCCTAAAGGTCGCATACCACCTCTTCTGTAGATCACCTTGATGTTCAGGCTGTGTGCAGAGCATGCTACAAAGCCTCCAAAGACTTCAATGAGACGATAAAGAGAGATTTCAACTAGCCAACAAAGCCAGCTGATGTTGTTTTAGTTTGCAAGGCCTTGAAAAATAACATGCTCCACTGTTTTGAAGGGATGGTGGGCTACTATATGAAGGACATGGGAAAGGTGCATTATTGCTGCCATCTGCATAACATTACTGAATCTATAGAGAAGGGGAAGGATCTCTACCTGAGATGGGGTGTTGGGGACACAAAGGGCTTGTGTGTCTGGATAACTGCAATCTGTTGAACAAGGCGGCTCATTTTGTTTCTTATCATGGTGGACGTAAACTAACTCCTAGTCTGATATTCACGCTTTGCAGGATGATTCGTAGTGGTAAGTATACATTGTCCAGCAGCTGGATCATCCCCTCAAGCGCACCTCATGTGAATGAGCATCGAGTGCGCGCTGCTTGGAGGGTTCTCTTGAACCCGACACACTCCATGCCATCCGATTTGAGGACCATCCTCTTTGGTCTCCTTGCAGGCTATGTTCCTGTTGAAAGGAATGGCTCAGGATGTCGCCGTTACTGGGATGACTATGTGCCAATTGATGAGATGGATTGTAATTTCGTAGATCTATGTGATCCGTCCTACAGCCCTAAGATTGAAATTCCAGACCGTGGTGTGGACTATATCTCCATTCACCCACGTGGGATCACACTATGGCTGTTGGTGACTGCAAGTTTTGGTTATCTTCTTGTACAGTTGTAAATTCGTGTCTTCCTATATCTTGAGCATGTGTTATGGTGGTGACTTTTTGTTGCAGGCACCTAACAGAGAGCAACGGAGATGCCCAGGGGTGAGAGTGTCCAACCGGTGTTGAGCTTGGACTCCTCTTTGATAAGCTCCAAAATTGATACCTCCAGGCCAGATCCTGGGTCTATCCTCCTGAGGCCGAACAGCTTTTCAACGCAGAGGAGTTTATAGTATAATACATGTTGGTACAGAGGCCCACATGATTGAAACTTCTCTGAGGATCCTGCGGAGGCAATTGACAGGTTTCTATGCTGCTATTGATTCGGCTTTGGCCAGTGTTGCTTTGGAGAAACTTGGGGCTTCCCTGTCAGAATTGCACACTCTTAGGTCGCATATGAGACTTGCTAGGGCTCTCATGGCCCAAGAGATCCGTCAACTTGATGCCGTCATCAGGCGGGCGACCTCTGAAGAATAATAGAATAGAATAAAAAATTTATCGTCCACGGAGGCCAATTTGCCTATGGGACCTGTACAAGACAAACAACAAGCGTATTACGGCCCGGGTGAAAAAATCCACATGGGTAAAAACTGTGGTGGCAATGCGCTTTCTGGTATACAAAATAAAGGGGTCACCCCCCAGCTGAGTAATCAAAGTGGAGATCTTCACATGGTAGTGGGACAGAGCCGATGGCGTTCGTCGAGAACCTCCTGAAGATATGACCCAAGAGTGCCTATCGCTTCAGTGTTGAGCAGGAGATGGAGTGCCTAGCCGGGTATCACTAACTGCGGATATTGTGATCTACTCTGTTCATAGGAGGGGCAGGTTTGTAGGGCAGGGTACTCGTCCTCAAGAATCCCCTAGTGGCAGCACTGGCCTACACTTTTTCATGGAGAGGGGGGTGAGCAGATACTGCTAGGGCCCCCGCTTGAGTGTGGGATTCACTTATTTACTATAATGCCCGAGCTTGACCTGTGCCAGGGCCTCCACGTCCAAGAGCGTGCCAAGGAAGCAGGTGTCGAGGTAGGCTTTCAGTTCGTCGTGGTCCTTCTTTGTGCGGACTCGTATGCACCTGTGTGCCTGGACCTGCCATTGGGACAACCACTGTGCTTGCTTGTCTCTCCAACAGGTTTTGAGGCGCTGCGGGCCCATTGCGACCGCCAAGGCTGCTCTTAGTAGCCGGTCTTCATCCATCCGGGCTATCTTTTGGAAATATAGCAGGTGCCGACACATGGATGCTCTCTGGAGGAGAAAGAAACCTGTCTCCTGGAGCAGGATCTGATATGGCACTGTCTGCTTCACCCTGAGGGCACGCGCCAGAAAAGCTTTCTGCACCCGTTCAAGATCGCCCCAGGTGGCGGCGGAAATGACCGGGACCCAAACTTCTACTCCATACAGGAGAACTGGCTCTACTAGAGCCCTAATGAGGCATGTCTGGTGCTCCCAGGTGTACAACTCGGCCTGGTAACTGCTATTCTGCATGGCGTGCAAGGTCTTCCAGCCAGTTGCCACCCGCAGCCGGATGCAGCTATCCCAGTGCATGATGGTAGAGAACTCTATACCCAAATACTTATATGTGGCAGCGACCTCTACTGGGTCTCCCTGATATGTAAATGGTGGTGTCCTCGAGTGCCGAGAGGACGAGATCAACAGGACCTTGGTCTTCGCGAGGTTAACTCGCATGCTGGTGTACTGGCAGAAACTGGCAAGTGCATCCAGGTGACGCTGCATGTCCTCCGCAGTGTGGGCTAAGAGGTCAACGTCGTCGGCGTAGTTCAGCTGCTTGACAACATGATGCACCAGAGGGATGCCTCCTCCGCCGTGCTGCGCCATCCATGGATCCAACTGGTTAATGTAGAGTCCGAACAAGGTTGGCGAGAGGGGGCACCCTTGGCGTACCCCGATACTGCTATTCATCGACTGCCCTGCAGGTGTCAGGCATTCGAAGCATGTCTCGTACAGCCTATAGACCGCGTTCTGCAAGTCCAGTGGCGTGCCGAGCCCTTGCAGTCTGGCCTACAGCTTGTCACGGGGCACCGTGTCAAATGCCTTCGCGAAGTCGCAAAGCAACAGTAGAGGTCCTGGCGACAGTTCCTGTTGTCCTCTACAATGGCTCGTAGTGCGAACAAATGGTCGATGGTGGAATGCCCAGGTCGGAAGCCCGCCTGGATGAGAGCCCGAACCCCCGAGTCCTCTGCCCATATGGTGGTGCGGTGCTCAATAATAGTAGCCAGGAGCTTTGCAAAGAGCGAACCGACCATTATGGTGCGATAGTTGGTCGGACAATTGGGCTCGCGAGCCTTGTAGATGGGCACCACTCTGCTACAGGTCCACTGTGGTGGGAAACCCTGTCGCATGCGCTGTTGAACATCGATGTTAACACCGGCACAATCCCTGGCCTTGCCCACTTGAAGAGCTCTGCCTGCATGCCATCGATATCTGTTGCCTTTCCGTTGGCAAGGCGCTGGAGGCCCATTATATGATCTCGGCCTCCATGAGTGTTAAGGGAAATCCGGTCTGTGAAGGCACTGGTACCGCTCTGTCTGGGGGATCATATAGCTGTTGTAGGTATTGGATCCACTGCTCAACAACGATGTCTCCCTGAGGCTGTTGTGTCCTCTTGAGCACCTCTCTCTAGAAGCGCCTGGGATGACGGTCCAGGAGACCAAACATTTTGGTCTGTTGCTCTGCCAAGTACGCGGCCTTCTTGTGCTTGAGGAATCGGCGGTATTGAGATATGGCATGTGGGCGCTCGGCGGGGCTAGTAACACGACGAAGTTGGCGCTTCATCTCATGGCACTCATCACCAAACCAACGATTGCGGGGGAAAGTGGAGGTTCTGCCCTGCCCCCGCCCGCGTCCTCGCCCGAAGCATGCCTCTGCGGCCTTTGCGAGCACCCTGATCAGGTGGGCGGTCTGCTGCTGCAATGTCGGGAGCTGCAATATCTCTGTGAGGCTCTATTCGACTGACCGTGCAAATTGTCTGCCAGCTCGTCATCCAGGCGCAACGGCGGCGTCGGGGGCATGGAGGGTATATTCGCGTGGGGCGCCTGCAAGGCCATGGCGAAAAGTAGTGGCCGGTGGTCGGAGTCCGCTTTTTCATCTCTAGATGCAGTGACCACGTCGAGTCGCGTGAGGAGATGCAAGTTCCGCTCCTCCAATATCACATAGTCGACCACACTATGACCGCCCCCGGTTTTCCTGCCGGCAAGTGTAGCGGCTGGAGGACGGCCAATGTGCCAGCCCATTACAGATCGCCAGGTCAAAAATACTGCAGAGCAATAGCAGTTGCCTCCCATAGCGTGTGACTCGCATGTCCTTTGATACTCTGGGAAGATGCGTCTCCGCAGGATTTAGCTGCAACTCGTCCTCTGCCAGTGGGTCAAACCATGTCACCTGCTCTGTCCTTGTGCGGGCATTGAAGTCTCCAACAAGCATGACCTTCCCTAGCTGCTGATACCGTTGTATGTCGTCATATAGGTCAACATACGGCTCCATCCTGTCCACATCGTGATGAGTAGCATAGAGGTTACTCTCAGTGTGGGGATAACATGCTGCCACAAAGAGAGGCAAGTTGCCATCACAAGATTGTATGCGCACCCACAAGTATCAATTGTGTCGGTCTGTGCTGCGTAGGGAGATAGCCCACGTCAACGAGGTTCGATAGTAGCATGCAATGCCATCGTCCTGTACAGTCGTTGAAGAGGGAGACAAATGCATATCCCGGCAGGGTCGGGAGCCTCCGACCAGCATGTTCCCACGTCTCCATGAGGAAGATGATGTCCATTTCCTGAGCAATGGAGTTCAAACTGTCGCCTTTTTGCTAGGGGAACCCCCGACAGTTCCGGGAAACCATCTTGAGGCACAGGAGTGTGTGCGGGGGCTGCTGCAGCTGTTAGGAGGGGCTGGACTGCCCGATCCGAAGGTGTGTCACAGGCCGCTCCGGTGCTGGTGGGGGCATGAGCGCCCTCTGACTCCCTTCTTGTCCCGGCATTTCTGATGCGGCGGAGCTTTATCCGACGTTGCATCTGCTGTTGGGGGTGAGGTCCCGACTAATGTAAATGGAGGTACCTTTCAGCTTCGGGCCCTGCCGCAAGATCTCATTCCGGAACCTAGCGTCTGCAACTATTAATATGACCAAGCGTGGCCGGTCCTGGCGAGATGGCCCATGCCGTCTGGATCGAGAAATGTACACTGTGGTGGAGAACTGCATGTGGCCGAGGACGTCGGTCGATATGCGCTCTTGCAAGTTCTCCCGGGCGGACTCTATGAGCCCGCGTATCACCACATTGTGGTGTCTTCGTCTACGCTCCTTGGACTCCGCGTCTTCCGGGGGTAGGTTCCTCGAAGCCCCCCTTGTCTCCCGGCCTAGCTGTGGCGAGACCTGTGATGGGGCCCACTGCTGCGGGCTTGATTGAGTTGCGCGTGAAGCTCTGGGCATGTGGGTGGGCTGACGCTGATCACATGATGGCGGGGCCTCTTGGCATGGTCCGGGTGGTGGGTGTTGGGCCGGATGCGAGTCAACACGCTGTCGCTGTTTCCATTCCTCCAACGATCGCAGCCGTGTGTCATGGTCCTGTATGGCATTTCCGTATTGCGTTAGCAGGGCGTGTGCTCCTGCATGAAGAAACTTGCCCTGTTCAGTGATTGTGGCCCGTAATTCACGCACGTCGCAGGTCACGTTGTGGAGGGTGGCGAGTGCGTGTCGCAACATCATCACCCCTGATGTCTGAGTCCGCCCTATGGTGTCTCTTCGGGGTGACGTCCTCCTCCTCAATCTTGGATCTAAGGCGTGTTAAGCTGGATTGTATTTCGTATTGGAAGGCGTGGTTGGTTGAGGCCATGATGTCCATTCTGAATGACAGTTCACCAACTGCTGCTTGTAAGGCATCAAGTCATTTCTTGTCCCACTGTCCTTCCGTGTGGGCAATCCTGAGGCCATCCTGAATTTGCTGCACTTGGGTCTCCAGGGTTGAGATCCTCTGCTTTTCTGCTGCTAGCTGCTTCTTCAGAAGCTTTGGCTCGGAACCCCGAAGCTGACGGAGCTCGTATTCGATACTCTTAACTCGCGCGTCGTGCTGCTCAAACTAGACCTTTGTCTTCCTATTGTTGTGTGTGGTGCTTAAATTCTGCTTTTTGATGTATGTAGCCTTGATGCCACGTGTGCACTTATTTCAGTTATGAATTTACAGTGTCGCTTATCCAAATTGGTTCCTTTGTCATCTCGCTTGGTTGTTGGATATGTCATGTTGTTGTTACTAACACTTATGGCATTTCAGTGGACTTAGGCCCCTGGGCATAGGGGCGATTCCCTTTGCTGGATCTTCTATATGCTCGAACAAGTATTGGCATTTCACTGGGGTTCAATTTTTCAGGCTCACTGACAGTTTGTGCTATGTGCACTGCAGGATGATCTACTGGATTTGCCACAGAATGTAGGTGGGTTTTGGGCATTGGATTGCAGCTGGGGTTCGATTCCTCAGGCTCATGCCACATTCAAATGCTTATTTTCTACTTCAATTATGCAGCAGTACTATATTGTATGTGGGTAGGCATGCTACTATACGAGCTTAACCAATGGTTCCAGATCTTTGGGCGTCCCCTTTAAAAGCAGGTCAATACCTGCTCATTTGAACCAGCAGAACTCGTGATGGGCGTGAAGGATCTGCCAAGGCAGAATATCCCTTGAATTGTGCCTCGATCCAAAGGCTCACAAAAAATAATACAGACTCTAGCAATAATACACATCTTATAGAGCACATAATCAATCGAGGCAGAATATGAGATAGCACCGAGAGTCAGCCCATGCCATGCATTTTAACTTTACTTTCTTGAATATAGTTTTATGTTTACGAGATCGGGTTCGAGCAATTCTTTGTCGTTGGCCTATGGACGTTGGATACTCTGACTCCAGCATGTGTTCACGATTATTCATGGAAATTGCTTCTTCATGGACATGCCACCAAGTTGCTAAGAATTTCAGTCAGAATTCATGTTAGTCCTGGAGCTGCATGGGAAGAAATTATTAAGGGGTTGGAGAAACTCTTGTTTTGGTGATCCACGGCAAAATTGTCTCTCGTTGGTCGCATTACAGTGGCCAAGTCAGTCCTCAGGTGGTCTGGGTATGATGGATTTCTTACTGCATAGCAAAGTCCTTATCTCAAAGTTCATTATCTCAAAGTTCATTTGGAGGCTCCTGAATAGTGAAGATGACTCTCCTGGCTTACGCCTTCTTAGGCAGTCTCTTAGTCAATGTACCTGATATGAGGCAAGCTCGGGGGAGTGGCTCACATTGAAAAGCTAGAGACATATGGCAAAATCTATGTAAATAATAATCCTATGATAGTCCCAAAGAGTACAATAAACCAAAGGGCGTAGGATATTATTAGAACTATGGTCATTTACAAGGGCAACCACTTGCTATAAAAAGAGCCATTTATTATAAGCCATTGACATGTCTGAGATATTAAAGCATTGGACGATTTATGTACTTAAAGGCAAGGGATAGTGATGCGGCATGAAAAGATGAAAGCGGCGAACTATATTTAACAAAGGAAAACTCCTTTATCTTTTCTACAACGTACCTTTTTGTATCAAAAAAGGGAATGGCCTATAAAACAACGACGAACTATCTTTTGGGATAACACAACAACAGCGACTTTTTAATTGGCGACTAGTGTCGGATCTGCTCCAACAATCAGATCTAGCAGCTCTGATTGGTGCTAAAACCTTGCTTGGTCCTTGATTAGGATTTGCCAGAGCCTGTGAGCCCGGTTGGGTGGATGAGTTATTGGCCCATATCAATTTCTGATGCTGTGATAAAGAGATTCTAATCTGATTATCGATTATTACTTGTGTTTTGCTATAGAGAATACTGAATCTCACTTGTACTTCTATTTTCTAATTGCTTTGGCTGACCTTTAATCCTGCAATATCCCTTGTTCTTATGAAGTGGTATCAAAGCCTAAGTTTCCATCCAATATCCTGTGAAATGGCCAATCGCTTCAATATACCTGATAGCCAGTATCAGCAGGCATTTAAAACGACAGACTTCATAGCGAGTCAAATAGCTAATCAGATAGCTTTGCCTCTGCCCACATCACCAGCAGGTCATCGACAAAAACTAGAGCAGATAACTATACTCTATAGATTCTTGTCTAAATAATCCTCCACCTAATTCACCCAATGCAACAAATAATTCCACCAAGGTTAAGTGGTTGGAAAAATTAGAAGGTATGCCAACCTTCTCATAAGAGAAGAAAAGTCCTCCAGCCGTTATGGGATTCTTAGCTTCTTGGGAAAGCTTCTTTGAAAGAGTTGAAGCAACCGAGTTGCAGAAACTTCAAGCCATGGATAAATACCTTACCGATGTGGCTAGAATCTGGTGGTAAGGAAGGCAGAAGATGGTTCCACTGATAAAGACAAGGCAAGAATTTAAAAGAGCATTCGAAAGTCATAATTTACCTGCCAGTTATTTCATAGATCTTAGAAGAGAATGGGACATATTCACACAAGGAGAAAGGGAATCTGTGTATCAATAGACTAGCAAGATCAGCCATTTATCTGTACAAATCGAAGGTCTCAGCGACAAAGAATTAACAAGGAAATACATATCTGGGTTAAGGGAAGAACTTTATGCTGAGCTCTGCTTTGTTGAGCCACAAACATTGGATGAAGCAGTACGAAAAGCAGAAGCTGCAAAATTAAAGTTTAATCCGAAGAAGGTTAAATACGATATATGGGAAGGTTATCCCAGAGAAAATAATGGCAAGCATGAAACCGACAAGTCAAATAACAATGGAGCAAAAAGAGCTAGATTCAATGGTGACCGTCGAGAGTCAAACACCCGGAATAGGAGTTCGGATCAACGAGAATTCCAAGGGAAGACAAATGCACCAGTAAAAGGTTGTTATATATGTGGTGGACCTCATTTCAAAACCTTTTGTCCAAACAAGCCAAATCTTGCAGAAAAATCACAAACAGAAACTCTAGCAGTCAAGAATGGCACTAGCAAGGGAAAAGTGTCGATGCACACTATTGCTGAAGCACTTGAAAGTTCTAGTGTGAAAGTACCTGAAAATCCTACTGCAAAATTTGACAAGGCTGCGGCAAGGGAGTATGAGAGAAGTCGGCTAACCATTGGTCACTTATCTTGAATTTGTTTTGTTTTTTTTTTCGTTTATGATTTATTAGGTTGTGTATGACTGCCTGAGCAAGTGTGTTTATTTATTTGAATAGAATAAAGTTTATTTCTTTTGAAATCTATATGTTCAAATAAATGCTTCATGGTGGAAGGGCAATATATCTTTCTTGGCAAGTTATGGAAATATTTAGCTTGAGGGACTAGAAAGGGTTTATTTTTTATCCAAGTGGGAAACTTGGAGGATCAGAAAGGGTTTACTTTCTTGTTCAAGTAGGGAACTCTACTTGGAGGATCAAGAA
>JAANSK020072465.1:0-16700 GCA_011763485.2 Isoetes engelmannii | reverse complement strand
TTCGTGAGTTTTGGCATAAAGATTTAAGGGTTTAAGCTGTTCTCCCAACATGTCCAGCAAGGAAGATTTTTAAATTGGAAGTGCACGATAAGGCAATGCCTTCCTCTTTGGATCCTATATCTGCAGAATATTATGCTCACCAAGTATGGCCATTATGCTGAAGGTTTTGATTTTAGTGATGATTCTACTCATATATGTGATGGAAGTCTTATCTGCACATGGATGTATTTCGAGGGATTCAAGCTAGTTCTACAACAGCCTTTACCATTCAAAACTTCTTACAAGGCATTCTTAAAGCATCCATTGCAGTGGCCATCCCAAAAATTCATGTAACTGTGTTTCTAACATGTTATGTTTTGCACATATTTTGGCTTCCTGCCATCACTTCCTGATGGTCATGATCGATGAAGTGGCACACAAAGAAAACACAAATATTAAAAGCCATGAGAAGATATTGTGAAAAGTCAAGCAAACTATAGGTGTTTAAGTATCAAAACTAAAAGAATGCCACCATGTGATTAACAATATCGAATACTTAATCTATTATGGGATGGAATTTGAACCCATCGTATCCTTGAACAAAATATCCTTGGAACACAACGATGGAAATGCTCAAAAGAGGCCATTGTTTCAATAGCAACAGTACTTATATCTGCATATATAATTGTAACATGTATTGAGCTACGATGATAGCCAGCTGAATTCGACGATGTAGAGGCAAACAGACTCTGAGGAAAGTATAAACTCCATTGCAAAGACTAGGCGGAACGCTCTAGCTGTGACCAAGGCTCTGACGCTTATGTGAGAATAGCTAAAACTGAAGCATGGTTTAACTTTTTGCTGCTGTGAAACAGGGCTATACACATGGTTCATACTGCTCACATGGCATGATTACTTAGTTTCCTGATTAACGTTGATTGAATCTGCATTTGTTTTCAACCTGGTAACATACAAGGAAAGAACCTTTTACATAGTTAAGGATTTGCAACCCAAAGCAGAAATATTGAGCATCCAAGTTTTCTTGCCTTGCTTATTACATAATTTTGCATTTTTACCAGAGATACACTTGACTGCTGCTTCATGTCAGTTGTTTTCATGCGTTGGTCGAATACCTGTACTGTGTGGAGTATAAGAGGAGGTTTCTGCAACCGGTGCATGATTGTAGACTAGAGGATAATAGATGTTGATGCAGCTGGGCAAGATACTGAAGTGCTACAATGTCAACTTGTATGCCCTATACTTGGAACATATTGCATGCACATCCAGTCCAACTGTAAGTTTGCTACGATTCTGTATCACAGCGTTTTCCTTTCGTATTAAGATCCCTCAGCAATTTTAACCTCTTCAGCACCTTGTAACTATGTTAGACACCTTGAACTATGATTTGTTTATTAACTGTTTATATACTGACTAAATGCCACCTTTCAAAGCTTCCTTTTCCTTTATTCAAAGTTCCTAATCTTCTATTTAAAGCAGTGGCTTTACTTCATGACTACCTTTGAGGAGAATTCTAGTCTTTATTGTTAAGCTTGGTAGATAATCAAAATCAAGCATTACCTTAATTACCAAATGTTGTATATAATCTTGCATGACATTCAAAAAAGCTCATAATGATTCAAATCATCTCCTATCTATTGTATTTCTGAGACATGTTTGATTCAAATTGAGTGCAAAATATTTGGTTCATGTCCAAAAATAGTACTGTGATGCCCAAGTATAGATGATTAAGTCATTGACAAATTCTGACAATAAAATTGGTTGCTTAATATTGGGTTCATGTTTGAGAGTTTCTCATTCATCAACAAGACTTCTAGCATCTTACTGATTTGCTTGTGGATGGTGCCAAAGTGATACAGATTCTAAACACTTGGACCAGATTTGTGGACTTTATTATTCCTCAGTTTGATGCCATATTTTTCCCCATTATGTCATAAATTTGTTCACTATAGGGCATAAGCATGCTACATCCTACCACAAAAAGTACCAATAAGGGACCATAAAACTACCTAAATAAGTACCTAACACTGGGTACTGGGTACTTGTTTAATGTCTCAATAACTAATAAGCATTAAATTGGATGCATATATTTTAACCTCTAATGGTATTGTCTTCATCTTAATCTTGAACATTAACATGATTGGGACTTTTATTTTGAACTTTTGAATTAGTTTTGATGAAAAGAACAAGGAAATAGTACCCAATCCAGAAGTACCTAGTGCAGGTACTTTGACAGGTTCCAAAAGTGGTAGGGTGTAGTATGCTTATTCCTTATATCTAGGATAACTTTTGAGCATATTGCAGCCTTATCATTATGATTATGATGATGGATGTTTGGCATTGTAACATTTTTGTATCTACAAGTGCAATATTCCATTGGTACTTTGATGGCACTATAGACCATTCTTAATGCATTTCCAATAGTATTTTGAGTACAAGAGAGGGAATTAAATGTGGAATAAAACAGTGTTTAAATGCCAACTTTGGAGCACCATAAACTCAAATTTTCATTTTCATTTCCATGAATTCAAGCTAAAATTTTGACAATTCGATATCTAGATTAACCAAAATGAGCATTAATGCAAACTTGGAGCGTGGACATTTGAAGCTAACTTTAGTAGCATTACCAACTTATTATTCAAAGCTAAATGAGTTCACCAACAAGGCTATGCCCATGCCTTTCCCTTCAGTTCAGACCCAGGGGCGGGAGGTGGCACCGCCCCTTCTGTTCTACTTGCATCGACACCCCAGGTCAGGGAGTTTGAGATTGTTCTACTCTGAGTCACTCTGTCCCCTTCTATAAGACTTGTTGTCCCCACCTGCCGTTTGCCCTCTCCTGTCTTCTGTTTTGCCTTCCACCATTACTCGCAACTGCACAGCCTCGACTCTTGCTTTTTATGCTACTGCCCCAATATCCGTCCAGCCTTGTCTCTAGGTTCCTCTTACCCATTCAGCGTTTACATTGTTTGCGTCTGTCCTTGCGCGCTCTTGATTGTATCCGATGACACACAAGGCCAAGGAAAAGGTCCGAAGGGCAAAGCTCACCCAGCAGGCCTCTCCAGTGGCCTAGCAGGCCCCTCCAGTATCTACCCCAATTTCGGATGCGCCACGTCCAGATGCTTCTACCCCACGCTTTGATCCACCCGCCATTTCTTCTGTCCTCAAGTCACTCAAATCATCCATCACGTTCACAGATACTTCGGCCCACTTTCCTCTTGACCTTTGGACACAGATCATGGAACTGCTCTAGTTCCTCATGACCCCTGGTCCATTAATGGATAGTATAGCATTGTATAACTCTATGTAAATATTAAGTTAAAGTGTTGCTGTTGAGTGGAGGGCGTGCTCCCTCCTTGATTTGGTTCTCTCTTGGACCTCGGTCCCTTGTACTGCCGTCACATGTCCGATTGGACGCTGCCTAGTGACATGACGTTAAAAATCTTTTTCTTATCTTATCTTTTCTCAACCTGGCTATATTACTAGATTCTCATCCATTAAAATCTTTTCATTAAGGCCACATCAATTGCATATGCATATCATATTATTGCCATCGTATTAAAACTAATTGCTACATCATAATTTGTTGCCCTGTAAGTTTTTTTATAGCATAATAGAGCGAAAAACAAAGTGCATCAAGCCATGAGCCTAAAACACAAAGAGATGTTTCTTCAATTAGGTGCAAAAGAAAGCAACAACATCAAAGCAATGCTTATCAACAAGCTAAACCTAAGTAAAACTGTGGGCTCTATAGTACTTGAAGAAACAAGGACTAAAGCACAACATAGCATATTGATGTAGAACTCATGAAACCATGGATAGTACATACACCATCGAAAGAAAACAAATAAATATTGGTCTCTATGTTGGAAAAAACAAATCCACTGAATCCAAATAACTTTATATAATCCCTCCAATTGCAAATCTTGCACACAAGAAACAAGCCCCGTGCAAAACTCCATCCACTCAAGTCGTACAATGAAAATTTATACTTTAAACCAACACGAAAAATTTAACAATGTTAATATGTATTATGCCATGGATTCGGCATTATGGTTAACTAATTATTTGTGTAGTATGGAGTTGAATGCCTCCCTTATCTTGTTTTTTTTCATTTTACCAACAAAAGTGCCAGTATGTGTACTTGTTTACACATGTTATCCCATACATATTCATATTAAAATCTACCCTTTCAATTCAATGGCTAGTCTAATGTGGATAAGTTGTTTTAACATATATGAATGCCTATTTTGAATATACTTTTAGCTAATACTTTGTCTCCTACATGTTTTTTTATGAAAAATTAAATGTCCAAGTCTAAAACTGCCCAAGCCTCCTGTTGCGCCTTTTTCCTAGTTTCATATATAACGGACCCTACTAAACAATAGTTTGTAATTTCTAAATCGCTTAATAACCTCTTAGCAAAGTTTCGTCCTTAAGGGCTACTATGGCTGTCGATATGCCGGTCCACGGGTGGGCATTGTGGATCATATCGCAGGACACGAGATGTTTAAGGTGTGGATAATGCCCTAGCCTGAGTGTGTTACTGCAAAAAAATTTGAGGATTGGCCGAAATGGCAAGGGTGTGCGCGACACGCCACCATTTTGGCCAGCCCAAATTTTTTATTTTTTGCAGTAATGCTCGAATGCTAGGCCCTGGTTTGAAGGTTTACACTTACTAATCTGACAGATTCTTCAAGTTTTTAGCTCTGTTTTAGTAGTCTATTTGCAGGAAAAGCCCTGTGTGGGAGTTTTTAGTAGCCTGCTTGCAATGGAAGCTCTATTTTGGCAAAGCCCTGTTCCGGCAAAGCTCCAACGAAGCTAAAATCCTGTTAAAATTGTTACTCTGATAAATTTGTTAGCACAAGATATATGATACAAAAATCTGGCCATCGAATCCTGAAATCAAGTGCATGTTTCAAACTCCATGAAATGGAGTCACAAGAAGAGTGAAGCCATGGCAGATCCGGCATCCTGAAGCTGTTCATAAAATGAGAAGAATTAGAAATTGAATGGAAAGGGAATCGCCATAGCCATACCTTGTCCTACTTCGGCAAAAAGAATCAGCAGGGAACCGCCATAGACAGGCCTTGACCTATTCCAGCATAAAGAATCAGCACAGCGGACCAAGCTTCTACACCTGCAGGAAATCGTAGGGTGTTATGCTTGGAAGACGGCAGAGAAGAGAGGGATAATACCCTGGAACGAGGGTGTTATGCCATATTATAACAATCGAGGACAGAGGCCCGAGATTGTTATAGTAGGGCATAATCACCCGAGTTCCGAGGGTGTTATCCTCCTTAACAAACTAGGCCCGAGAGTTTTATGGAGGAATTATGGTGGTTTTATGGTGATTTCATAATAAGCTAGGTGTTTATGGAGATTTGGCATAACACACTAGGCGTTTATGGGCCCTCAAGCGTGTTACTGGTGGGTAACACCACTGCAACCAACGGCTGAGATTCGATCTGAGCTATAAAACTTTGAGGGCCAGTTTGTTAAGGGCAGAGGAAACCATAGGGTGTGACAGGACGTGTCCATAAATTTTGAGCTAGAGGCGCGTTACTAGCTGGTAGTAGCTGTCAAACGACGGTCCAGATTAAATCTGACCGCGTAAACATGAGAACCAGTGCATTAAGGATTCCAACTCATCTATATACCCCACATGCTGTTTTAATGTTACAAGAACTTTCCACAACAAGGGCCCCATTATATCCAAGAATTCTTTGAAAATCTTTTAAGGCAAAGGCCGTGGGCCAATGTGCCCACTCCATGGATTGATGGATCGGCAACGTTACCACGGCTCTTGTTTGGTATATGTCTCTTTCAACTGCGGAAGGGTTTCATGGATGATGCTAAACAGAGGCTCCATTCTTCTGTTGCTTCGGAAATGGATTCTTCCCTGCATGCTGCACGCCAGTCTATGGGATTTCTTCGTCGGGTAATTGAATTGTTTTGAATTCTAATTTTTGCTCATTCCATTATCACCTTTGGAGTTGTTCTTATAATGTGGAATAAGGCAAATTGTTTATTTCCTGGCAACTCATTTCAAGTAATGGTGCTTTATACCTTGGCTTACTGTCATTTTAAGATGGTAACTTTGCTTGTTCTTGATATTTCTTACAGTTTGCGTTATAATGAAGTCCAGCTATGGAAAAATCTATCAGGAATGCATGAACTATTAGGGTTATTCTTTATTTATTGTCATCCCTTTATCAAAACCTGTTCTACGTTTAATTTTCTGAACAAATTTTAGTTAATCATGAAAAAAAACATCATAAACCTGGCCTCTGTACTGTTATCCATGACAATCTAAAGAGTGCTTTCTGTCATTCTATAGATGTCATCGTCACCATTACCAGGGAGTAGCAGCAAGAGCATGAAGCATCAAAGTTCCAGTAAAAGGCATGACCTTTTTGTGGTGCAACTTATTAAATGTGCCAGTGATGTTGCAAGCCACGATTTCATCGAAGCATCTGCTCCTGGTATAAGAAATGATCAAATTTAAACATAATCCTTATCCATTGGACTTGCAATTATTCCCATATAGAAAATGTCTCTAGGTGCAGATTTCCAAGACAAGGAGATTGAGGAAGAAGAGGCGGTTTGCAGAATATGCATGTTAGAGCTAAATGAAGGAGGAGAAACATTGAAGATGGAGTGCCTTTGTAAAGGAGAGCTAGCCTTGGCTCATGCAGATTGCGCAGTGAAATGGTTCAATATACGAGGAAATAGCTCATGTGATGTATGTGGAAATGAAGTTAAAAATCTTCCAGTTGTGCTCTATCGTTTGCAATCTTCGTTACGGGATGCTGATGAGACTGATCATTCTGCAGATGAGGATGCTATTGGAAGGTCAGATTATCATTATTTTTACCATTTTTGTTACTTGTCCTCTCCCTTTGTACAGTCATGCCTTTGCTTTTGATTTTCGACCTTTTCATCTATCCTTCACCATGTTCATGCCTGACATCAGATGCATAGTATTATCATCATCATCATCATTTGTGACGAAAGTTCTTGGCTTTTGATCATCTTTCTTCATCATGTTGCAGTACGATGTAAAATTCAGCATCATATTGCATCCTCCCCTTCTCTTTGTGTGCTTGAGCTTTGGAATTATGCTCGTGACAACTGAAAATAGTAGCTGAATCATTAAAGAAGCTAACAGACCTCATACTTGTTATACAGCTCATGGCGTAGTACTGCGGGACTTATTCTGAATAATATGTTGGCATCATTACAACATATATTAGAGGAACTGTCAGAGTTCCCCTAGCTCTGTCGCAGTAACTTCTCAGACATTTTGAGTTGGCAACAAGCAGAACGATTTCGACGAGTTGATTTATTGAACTCTGAATGCGAGCTGCAGGTGTGTATCTATGACCTACAAATTCATTATTTTATATCTTATATATATTTTCAACTGTACACAGTCAAAGTAACCTCAAGATTGAGATTTAAATTAAATTTGATCCGACTATTTATTAGAATTAATGCAGATCATGAATCTGTATCTATTTCTACCATAGAAAAAGCAACATTATCTAAAACATGGGACATAAAATATTCTGGCCAATGAATGTGCACATCTTCATGTATTCTAACTGCACCTGTAACATGTATAGTTAGTATTGAGGAGAATAGAATATCCATATCTATCATAATCACTCTTCTTAATGCTGCCAAAATATTTCTTGGATTCATGGCCTACATTTCTTTGTACATTCATCTGTGTGCATACCCAGATTGGAACTCCTTATATAAATGATTTATTGGGCCATGTTGTAAAGGTACCCCAGATGTCAAGCAATAGGACTAACTAACGCAATATGAAACACAGAGTGTGTACGCTATAAGTAGAAATAAGCAACATAAAGTCAGATTATGTGTTTCCTCAATGAAGGACAAACAATCTTAGGAAATGATTGCAAAACAGAAAGTACTACAATTTATCAAAATGATCACGGATTGGAGTCCCATGAACATATTTGTATTTGTTCTTGTTTGTCTTTTGTATTTTCCCTGATGCAGGTCTCTTTGATTAGAGATTGTCATTGATATTTTGTATTTTGTATTTTGCTTGTTTGTCTTTTGTTTTTTCTCTTTTGTAGTCTCTTTCATTTGAAATTGCCATTGAAATCACCGGTAAAGAACTCATGTTGCATGAGTAAGATGTACCTTTCTGTTCTAAATATATTCAATTAGGGGGTCTTTACCCATAGAGTTCAAACACCTTAAGTTAGCAATCCAATAGTTCATGTCAACCAATGTGCACTCCATGCAAATAAACAAGAACTTGCTCTCTTGTTTCGTAGACTTTTTGCTTCAATCTTTTCTAGCATGCTTTGCTGTTTATGTTTATACCGTATATAACGACTCTTTTTGCATATTATAGCTTCTTTTTTTGCATATTATAGCTTCTTTGAGTTGGAACCCTAGATGTGAGGAATATTTCATGTTTTTCAAATCAAAGGCTATTAATTTTTTAATCTAAATTTGAACGCAAAGTTTCATGGTGCAAATTAGACAATTCAAAATGAAGTGGTGTATGCACGAGAGCTCTAATAAAAATAACCATGCCAATGTTATAAGCTTTAATATGTGCCAACAGAATGACCTTGTTGTCTATCGTACCTTTGTACACCTCTAAATCCTAAATCTTGTACTCATCTAAGCTTTACAAGGCTACCCACGCCCATCAAATCAATCTGCACTACCAAACTGAGCTCTGAAGCATTAAAAAAATAAACCTGGGATGTATTCTTGCTCTGTAATGACCCAACTGACCAAAAATTCTCTATAACCAGCCAGAATGATTTAAACAAGCAAAAACCTTCTGAGGTCTGGCTTTGTGCACAGACAAGAAAGAAGAAAATGAAGCTTATTGCAGCACTGCAAATGTGGGAAAACAATGAAATACAACTCTAGTCTGGAAGCATTACAAAAGAAACCTCCGCAATCGCCTTCCTGCGACGCATAAACAAAGAAATAAAACAACACTGATCTTCTTGCATTCCAAGCTAGAACAGTGTGATCGGAATTTTCAGGTTTTTGAAAGAAAAGTTTTTTGATACTCTGTAAACTACACAAGAAAATACGACATCCAATAAAATTTGGATTTGGAGTGCATTTTTGGAATTTGCAATAAAATTTGGATTTGGAGTGCATTTTTGAATTTGCATGAGAACAGACTATAACAAATGGAAACTGCATATTAATTATATGAATTTCTCTACCATACAAGATTGGAGTCATTAATATATTCAAGATAAAAGAGAACACATCTCAAAAATAAGTTGACAAGCATGTTAAAAAAAGGGGTATCGCTGCCTCTTCGGGGCAGCTGCTTTTCCTCCTCGCTCATATTGTACCATTGTTATTCTTTTAATATATTGACACTCGTTCTTCAAAAAAAAAAAAGGCAACAATTTAAATTTCCATTGTTCTTGATAAATTTCACCAAAACTTTTAGACAATGAAGGTAATTTGGCCAAAATACAGTGAATAAAAGGTAGTGAGGTCCTTCCTCCGCCAACTTTACAACAATGCAAGGCCACTTTCACAACGGGGCGTTTAACCCATGAACTTGGGTATGGTAGTTTAGGGGGAATAATCTATTTTCAATTTGCATGCCCATGGTGGCTAAAATATCTCTAGTAAATAGTACAACGATGGCTTAGCATGCCCATGGTGCCTAAGTTGTCTCTAGTAAACTCAACCCTTTGGAATCATTTCCATGTTCGACATCTATAGTTTTACTGATGGATAGTCATAACTCCATACCTAAACATATCCAATTTTGGCAGTAAACAAAAAGTGATACGATGACATGCTATGATGTGGCATATTCCAAGGTTGCTTGATATGTTAAATTATAAACCCTCAACCTTGTCCCCAATCCGAAACCCTAACCCCTGCATTGTTAAAAATTATTCTTTTCTTCAGATGATGCCACTATCTCTATTGTTACAGAACAACATTGTGAAATTGTACATTGAGAAAGGATAATAATATGAATGAGGAGGACGTCGAAGGCTCGAATGGCCTTAAGAAAAGTGTGCTTGATTCATTGTCTTTGAAATGAATGTTCTAAGTTGGAACGTACGGGGCCTTAAGTCCTCTCCCCACAAAGAGGGCTAGAGCCACACAGGTAGTTAGGAGTTTGGCTCTGCAGATTCTGTGTCTGCAAGAGCATAAGTGCCACAGAAGTTCTGTAGGAGGCTTATTGAACATGATCGGTCGTCAGCCTATTGGTTTGGTAAGCACTTTTGGCAGGTCTCATGGGGGTACTTTTATTTCATGGTCTTTGGATACTTGAGTAAGTGGGGTAGTTGGTCAGTGATCAAGTGGAAGCAGGATGCCAATGAGTGGGGCATTGCCAATGATTACGCTTCTAATGTTCCCAAGCAGCGAGCATCTATGTAGACTTTTTTGAGGAACAAGATGAAGAAATGGGGGGATAGTGTTGTGTGGTTGCTTCTTGGGGATTTCAATATGGTAGAGGACGCACTGGATAGGCTCGGTGATGGCGAGATAGTTTCAGGTTTTGAAAAAGAACAATGAAAAAAGCTTCTATTTGACCATGGGTTTTTGGAGATTTCAGGAGATGAAGGATTCACTTGGTCCAACAGCGCTCAAGGGGAGTTGAGGACCGCAGCTTGGCATGATAGATGCTATGCCAATATGCATGCGTGCCACATGCTCCTTGGCCTCTTTCGTAAGAACTTTGTGCTCCAAAGAGTGTCTGATCACCATCCCCAGATCATTAGGAATACTGATCTTCCTATTCTTGCACGTGGGAGTACAATTTTCAGGCTCAATGCTCAGTACTTGAAAGATAAAGATTTTCTTGACAACTATAAGCATGTCTAGGAGTCCACTCCACCTTCTGCGGATCCGATGAGAACTCTGGTATCTGCTTTTGCCAACGTCAAATCTTTTGCAAGGCATTGGTCTCATGCACACATCCAACAAGAAAGAGCCTTGTTGGGGTAAGAGCATGATGAATTAGAGCAGCTAAGGACCCATGGCTCCAATTATGCGCGAGAAGCAGAACTCATTCAGGCACATCCAAGAGTTGGAGGAACAGGGTGTAAGGGCGGCCAAGCTGAAAGCAGGACTCTCTTGGCTCAAGGATAGGAATACTAAGGTGTTCAAAACCATTAGGGCAGCTTGTTTGAAGCGCTAGAATACTGCTCTAACTTCTCTCTAATATGACAATGGCAATGTTATATCTACTCCAAAACAGGTGAAGCAATTCCTCTCAACACACTTCAGCTCTACTTTGCAAAGAAAGCCATTCTGTCTGATGATGAGATGTAAGGCATTGTGCTATCAAAAGTTTTTCCCGTTATTTCTCTGCCTTAGAAACAATAACTTGAAGCTCCTCTCACAATTCAGGATCTCGGGAAGGTCGTCACTCTCATGGCGCTTGAGAAGTGTCCGGGAATGGATGGTATTTTGCTGGAATTCTTCAAGGTCTCCTGGGACTGGTCATCTGGATTACTTTGGCAGACATATCAGGATTTGCTACACTCGCATCAGTTGGATAAGATCCTAAACATCAGCCTTATCACTTTAATTTCAAAGGTCAAGAAGCCCAAGACGATCTCAGACTGACAGCCTATTATCTTATTGTTGCTTTCTATAACTTCTTAAAGATTTAAGACTTGTATTTTCCTCGTTGATAGAAAGCTTCAACAGAGCATTCGAGAATTCCATAAAATGAAGAACATTTTGGATGAGCTTGGATTGGCGGTGAAAGCACCTATCCAGGCCACACGAACTAGTATACTAAGAACTAGAAGTTGTATGTAATCAGCCTTATTGTAGTATGAGAAGCGGCAGGGTTTATGGATGCTAGATGGAGCCGGACATTGCAAGGTTCGAGTGGTAAAAGAGAAGCCGGATTTGGAGCAAAAATGCGTTAAAGAATGCTATTAGGCTTATTTCCTTGATGTTCCTTGATGAAGGGTTTATCACCGGTTATGCGTCTCTCTTACCACGAAAGCCGAAGGAGACAACTTTGCTCGGCTTTGCTTGTGGGTTTGCTATCGCTTTTTGAAGCGAGGGCTTTTAATCTATCGGAAGGTGCAGGCAAGAGGTCGGATCGCTCCATGGCTGGCCTGGATGCACAGGTTGCAGATGATTAGTAAGTCGCCCTTCGAATCCTGTAGAGAATGAGGGTTTTACGTCAGAAAAATTGTCAGACCATCTATAAAGACTTCACATGACACTTATCCTGATGAAAATCTTGACGAAAAACTACCTAACGCTTAAGATGATGATTATGCGTCAGTGAATTTGTCAGACTATTCATCAAGTTGTACATCAAAGTATTTGTCAAGAATATCGTCAGAATATGTGTCAGGAAGTATGCATCAGAATAATCGTCAGGTGAAATGTCAGTTTTTTCATCAATTTTTTGGTCAGTCTTTTCGTCAGATATTTCGTCAGCAATTTCATCAGACATTTCGACATCAAAATTGCTGGGCAAAACGTTAGGTGTTGAGTCAGAAGGTTTGAATTTTTTCAGTATTACAATATTGAACTTTTGATCAAAAAGCCCGTTTCAGATGAAATATGATGTCTTAGATAGCTCTCTCTTTGATTTGTCTAATGATGTACTATTTGACATATCGTGATTATGCTCTTTGGTGGAAAAGCTATAAATTTATATCCATAGCTAGAGCATTATAACTAAATCATTTTCTACGTAGGCAAGGATGCTATCTTCAAGTAGGTAGGAATGCAAGCATTGGGTAATTAGTTTATATTTGAAGCTTTTATTAAACCTACATCTTCCAAAGCGACTAAATATACCTAGTAAATGCCTTTAATAAATACACAACTACTATCATGCGATGGTTTTATCTCAGCCCGATTAGGGTTGTGGAGGAATGGAAACCCTACCGGGTTTGATTGGAAACACTACCGGTTTTCAGTGGAAACCCTTCCGATTTTCCACCCCTTGGAAAATAGGACGGGTTTCCACAAGTGGTGGAAAATCGGGAGGATTTCCATATAGTCTTGAAATTTTTCTTCTTGAGCGTTCTCTCCACATTTTTTTCTTGCGCTTCGACTCCATGCTTGCACCAATGGATCCGGTGCTAGACGATTTTGAGCGATGTGAGGAGGACGCCTCCACGGATCATCTCTATACGATTCGGATGAAACTGTAAGTGATTTTGCTTTTGACAATATTGTGTAAGAGCAGGTCAAAAAAATTAGATGCAAGTAGCATGCAACAGACATTAACTTACCAAGACGAGAGTCAAGTAATTGGCCCCATATCCTTTTAAGTCAGTTCTAACAAACATGCCCTATGAGGCTAGTAAAACTGTAGAACCAGTGTTTTGAGTTAAATGTCCTCGAACAAATAAGCAGAAGCTTCATTCTATATACTAGCTATTTACTAGGATCTTATCTAGCAAATACAATACTCCAAGAACTAAACCTAGTTAGAAATTGAGACGAGGTTTGCCCTGGTTTTACCCAGGCTCAAAACTTATACGGGTTTAAGTTTATACAAGGGCAAAGTAACCCAAGTATGGAATATTACTTATCATTCTTATGGAGTACACAGTAGCGAGTTGGGAATCCAAACTCCAAGACCATGTCACATCCAAGCAAATGATTTGTGATAATCCTGCCAGTAGGCCATGGTTCATGTTAATTGTGTTCAAAGGGGAAGTGTTCCAAAATTCAAAGTTCCGTCAAATTAAATCAAGAATGTGAAGGACTTAAAACCTTATTTTGGAGTAGTTTTGTCCAAATAGAACAGACCAGTTTTGTCCAAATAGAGCATATTTTCTATATCATAGATAGAGTTTAGATCAGACATACTAAAAGCATAGGAATTCATATTGATTTTTCCCTTCAATCCATGGTCATTATAGGACGTAGTTGGGTTAATAGCTAATATATGCTATCATTACCTTTACTCCAAAGGCAAGGGATTTTTAAGGGCAAAGGGACGAAAACTCAAAACAGAGAAGGGATTGCCGTGCCATTAGTTCCGCCATAGCCGCAGTTGAATAATTCCTCCGCCATAGTCGCAGCAAAAAAAAAAAATTCCGTCGGAAATTTTTTCCCATTCGTAATTCGCACCTGGCGTATATTACGTTTGATATTTTCAGGCCGTCGAATTCGGCCTGAAAAAGTTCTCGGTGGAGCCGCCAGCCTCGGCGGCACACTGGCGACGCCGCCTCGAACTTTTACAGGCCGGAATCCTTCCGGCCTGAAAATTATCTAATACTTAATTGGAGAATGTATGTGATCATTGAGATATTAGTAAGTTGCTAATCTACATGAATTTTAAAATTACTACCATAGCATTCGGCCATGATAGTTGCTCAAACTATCTCAGCCCGATTTGGGTTGTGATTTTTTTTTTAAAGGAAACCCTTCCGAGTTTTGCAATAAACCCGGTAGGATTTCCATTACTGGAAGCCCGGCAGGGTTTCCATTGAAGTCGTAAATGAAAGCTTGTTGAGCTTTTAATGTATGCAGGCCAATTTAATTTGAAGCCTCTAGTAAATGAAAGCTTTTAATGCATGCCGCCAGATTTGGGCGAGCCTTTTGGGTCCAAAAATTCGTATTATGAACAAAAAATTTCTCTGCTTACCGCGTTTTGGTGCGATTGAAGATCAATTGAAGAACTGGAGCTGTCCTTTGGAGAAGAAATTCGTATTATGAACCAAAAAATCTCCAATTTAGCTTCACAAATAATCGAATCTGAAGGGGACGGCCAGCCAGAGGTAGATTACACAATCGTTGGAGGAAGAGTTCCGGCCACAAGAAACCTGAGTTGTGGCTGAAGCTATGAAATAGGTACGTTCTGCTCTTAAAAAAAAATCTGGCCGTGCTCAATAAAAAATCCGTCTGTGCTTAAAGAAATTCCGTCTGTGGTTAAAAATATACAATTAGGACTCGTTTGAGGACGCCATAACCTTCACTCTCTTTCCATGCTCCAGGCTATTAGGAGTACTAACCATTTCGGATCGACGAAACCAACGAACTAAAAGACTACTAGATCGGCCCAAAATCTCCAATAACATGCAGAAACACGGATCCCACATAGAATTAAGAGCACCCAAATGCCAGTTAATTTTCTTGCATCAGAGGTTGAATTCTTGCATCAATAAAAAATCGGTGCGCTTAAAAAAATTCTGTGCTTAAAAATATATAGTTAGGAATCGACTATATATAGGATTCGCTTAAAAAAAATCTGTCTAGGATTCGCTTAAAAAAAATCTGTCTGTGCTTAAAAAAATATTTGATTATTCTCAAGGAAGTCGCATATCCAGACAGAGGGCTATTGAACAAGAACTATGTAGACAATGGAAGACTAGAGAGTTTTCCATGAAAACAAGGCATTGCATACTCTTTTAAAGAGCATGGATTCAATTTATGTGTGAGACACAGGGAGCACTCCCTCATTCAGGTGGTTATGTACTAGGTAATGCACTGGCAAAGCGAATTCCGGCAGCAATTTTCCTCGGCGGCGCCGAAATTCGCTTTGCCAGTGCATTACCGGACGTAATACACTAAACCTTTAAATTTCCACAAGAACTTTGCTTCAGGGTGGGATTCAAGAGCCTTTAAATTTCCACAAGAACTTTGCCTCAGGGTGGGAGAAGTTTTCTCCTTATAATTTTAGTAGAATATACATGTAATTTAAAGGTTTAGTGTATTACAAGATGGTAAAAATTATGATACCCTCTATTTTACTGACACAACCTGAGTGGCAAGGTGGTATGAAGGTGATTCTAAGCGGGTAGGAAGTATTGAACTTCCAAATTTCCTGATACATTCAG
This sequence comes from Isoetes engelmannii, assembly GCA_011763485.2. Lineage (NCBI taxonomy): Eukaryota > Viridiplantae > Streptophyta > Lycopodiopsida > Isoetales > Isoetaceae > Isoetes > Isoetes engelmannii. The sequence goes on along the minus strand of JAANSK020072465.1, from coordinate 885 downwards.
TTAATATGCCCTAAATATGCCCTTCCCGATTTTTTGCTTTTCCTCTGATTTTCGTCCCTTCCTCTGTTTTGCCGGATTTGAGGTATTTTCTATGCCTCGTGGCCTGCAAAAAAGCTACATACACAATAATAACAAGATTTTTTTTCCTTTCTGATGCCTTTCAGCATCAAATCCAGCAAGCCTTCCAGCAGTAAATCCGCGTAAGAATGAAAGAACTTGTTAAAAATGAAAGAAATTGTTAAGAATGAAGAACCTATGTTAAGAATAAAAGAACTTGGAGCAGCTAATCTGGAAAACCAAAGCCTCTATCTCTTGAATATCTGCTCGAAGCTTGGCCGAAACCCAGCAACTCTCAAAGCCATCTGCCGGAACCCAATGTGAAGAAGGAAATATTGTGTTTCCAGTAACAGCGGCCAAAATCGCATCTGGATCTGCCGAGCTTTGCTGGTTAATTGGAGCGCGATTTGTGCAGAAGCTTTGCGGGCTCCTTCCATGAGCATAAACTTTGTCCAAAATTAGCACGGCGGCACCGCCATAGACTGGCGGAGGAGAAATTATGCGGGTAAAACTGACAATTTTTTGCAGTAATTCACCGTATATTACGAAAAGAAAAGATCAAAGCTCCTAAGATAAAAGGCACAATAATGAAAGAAAAGAAAGCATCCACTATTTTCACCAAAGCACGAACAATACGAAATTCTTAAGGGTATAAGAATATTCTACTACTTTGATTCGTTTTGTGATTTTGTATACAGGAATCGCATTTTAGGCTAAATTCTCACGTGGAAATGTTGCCGACGCGCGGAGAGCGGAGGCAACATTGACACGTGAGAATTTTGCCTAAAATGCGATTCGTGTAACGTGAAAGTGGGGTTTGTTGCAATT
>JAANSK020072354.1:0-16700 GCA_011763485.2 Isoetes engelmannii | reverse complement strand
ATCTACCCACATTGAAATTTTAGATAATATGTACATAGAAGCCTTAAAACAAGCCATAAATCGACAGTTTGGAAGCAAGTAGGTGCTAAACATCTAGCACTATGGGAATGAGATTTGTAAATGAGTTCAAACGAAACAGAATAGGAAGAAGAGATGCAAGGAAATTTACCAGGATAGTAGTAAAATTTGACAGAATGATCGACAGAATCGATAGCAAGCAAATTACCGAGAGGTGAAACTGCAAGGGTGGTTATAGGTCCGGTGTGAGAATATGAAGAAGCTACGACGGCAGCGGCAAGAGAAGGGTCCCGAATATGGATTAGCATGCGACAATCTGCACCCCCGGTAATCAAATGGCAACCTGCAGCACAATCTCGCAGCTGAAGCCGTCCCATTTCTAAAATGGGCGGATTTTTTGAGGAGGAACCCCCCTATTTTCGAAGCATGCCAGGAGTGAAAATGGCCATCAATCCTCAAGTTCCGTTACTCAAGTTAGATACTCGTAAACTTACGACATTTTCATTTTGTATTCGCGGGGCGTATATCTCGCAGTGGGAGTGGTTGGTAGTAAGATTTGGGGGACGTATTAAGTAGATAAGCATATAATTTAAGGGTTTTGAGGAGCTTGTTGCCATTTAGTTGTCACATCTAAAATTCTAAAAGGTGTCGTATTAAGGGGATTCTTTCTAATTACATGTTGATTTTTGTGGCATTTTTCTTGGCTTATTGCAACGGTTTCGATTTGGAAACATGGGTGCCTGGTTTGGAACAGAGGCCACGCATTTCGAGGCCGAATCTGGCATGTCGTTGTTGTCGAGCACACTAAGCCAAAAGCCAAGCTGTTGCAGCAGCATCACAACAGTCATTCCGACATCAGAGAGTAGGAGCACCATTGCTTTCTTTTTTTTGCCTTTTTTTTTTGCTTTGACCATACTGTCCGTTCTGCACCATGGATGTGCGCATGCATGTTTCCCTTCAAAGTTCTAGTGGCCCTTGATCTTTCACAATACCGCGACTATTTGCCAGATCAATGGCTGGGAATAAAATTTAAACATAAAGCACGAATTCATTCATTTGACCAATTCGAGCTATTTTGATTGAGCTAGCAAGCATGACTCGCTTGATTAACCTTGAGCTAGCAAGCATGAGCCATTTTTTATTAACTTCAAGCTAGCTAGCAAGATCAAATCTTACTCATTTTAAGCTAGCAAGCATGCCATATTTTAGGTTCATCTTTAGCTAGCAAGCTTCTCACCATTCAACTCATACCAACCTAGCAAGCAAGATGCATTGTACTGGCGTTAGGCTAGCAAGCTAGTCACAATTTACTCACTCCAAGCTAGCAAGCGAGACGCGTTGTATCCATTCTAAGCTAGCAAAGCTATTCACACTTAACTCATTCTAGCACGGCACACTCGATTGTTCTTAAGCTAGCAAGCTAGACCACATTTTGCTCATATTAAGCTAGCAAGCTAGACCACATTTTGCTCATATTAAGCTAGAACCACGATTTCACTATTTTGAACTTATTCCACTTGTCATTTTTTTTTTTATTCTGGTTTGTAACCTATGTTTTGGTCAAGAATTTGCATCCTGTATTTTTTTCGTACATGAATTGGTGGCAATATTGTACCATTTTTTATGTGTGTTGATAAAGGAAGACAATAAAATCATTGCAAAAAGTAGAGTGTTTGCTAGAAAAAAACAAGTGATGGAGCAATTTTCCCCAAAAAACATCGATTATGTACATGCACAAGGAATATGATACAGATATGATTACATTTTCACTGACAATATTGGTTTACAACCAGATCATATCGTGCAGCGCTTGCTTTTCCTTGCAAATCTGGTCTGCCACTTGGAAAAGCAGGCACCATGGGGGCCGATATTAGACAATCAAACATTTGCAGTGTTTCTGCTGACACCCAATTCTCTTCATCATCATCATTCGGCCTTGGGTACACCCATTTGCTTTTTGTCTCTAGAACCCCTGCAGCAAATTTAGCATTCAAATTTGATATTTTCGCGCCATGCGCGAAAATTTCTAAATCTGTCAGATTTGGAAACAATTAATTACATCTAGCAGATTCAACGTACAAAAAAAACGTGTTGCGCGCGAGATAACTTACTCATGTGTGGCTTGTGAAGTTGCATCCTCTTCCTTCCTGGACGTCCTATGTTCTTCAGCTCTGGAAGGAATAGTGTTAGTTTGTGCAGGAACAACAGAAGCATTATGTGTAGCTGGTTCTTGTGGGTTTACCTCAAGTTTTTCCTCTTCATCTCGCACAAACTGGGCCAACATCTCTTTTGTGGAGGCATCCATTTCTTGTGGTGGAGACTTCGGTGGTGTAGACTGCGATGATGAATGTTCAGAATCAGTTCCTTCCGAATCACTACTCTTATGAGATATGCTAGTCTTTCGAGATCTGCTACTCTCTGAGTCTTCAACACCTGGTACTGCCTTTGATTCTTTGTTTGCTGCATCCTTCTGATTATGCTCTACTCCCTCCAATCTGCTAGTCTCGGAGTCCAGTGTGTTCTTTGGTGCGTTCTTTGTTGTGTCCTTTTTATTCTGCTCTGCCATCTCCACATTAGGATAATACAGCTCTAAGAACTCTTTCTGCCCCTCAGTGGCCTAGCATTGGATTGCTAGATACAATCGCATTGGCAATCTGACTGATCTCATGCTATCGCACAGGAGTTCAACGAGGTTGCGATGACCACTCCGAAAGTTAAGGAGCTGAAAGACGAGAAGCAGTGAATCTTTCTACCCCAAAAAACCTGGATCAAGATGTTGGATGCGGTGAAGACGTGGGTCCAGAAGGAATTGGCTGACGATCAGATGAATCAACCTGAGAAGCCGAACAAGGACTTCTTCAACAAGTCTTTCCTTCATAATCTGCGGGGTTTGTCTGCCGCTGAGATACATCATTTGATGGCAGATGGCTCCTATTGTATGCCAATTGCATAGGTACCATATGAATATTTCTTTTCTCATGCCCTAGATGTACATTTTTGGGTTGCCCCTAACGGCAAATCCTCGCTTGTGCGAGTAAAGTGCATATTCCCGATATTTTCTAGTATATATTGGGATATGCTTGGTGACTGGCCTAAACCTGCAACAACAGATGGCCCTGCCATCGCTCGAAAGATATTCCAGAAGCTATCCAAGAAGCTACCGGACTTTGTACCCCAAAGCTTGTTGATGGCGATCGTCCAGCCACCGATGCGAGATTTTTTAGACTTGTTAGTTGGTTTTGAAGTAGATGGGGCTATTATGCTTCTATAACCCAAGGATGATAGATTTTCTAAGACCATTCTACTTTTTTGTCCTAGGCACTACTAAAGAAGTAAGGCACGCACAATTTTAGGGAAAAGCTCCCTTTTTCTGTTAAATGGAGCTCTCTACTAAACTCCATACTTCTTTTAGCTGGAACCGTTCTTTCTCAGATAAGACAGATAGATATGCAGGCAGGCAGGCAGGCAGACAGACCAGGGATAGGTTCTATACGTACAATTGCTAAATTTCAAATGTATAAAGTAAAAATATACGTATTTTAAGGTAAAATATGTACAAACAATATTTTCTAGTCACCGGCCGCAAAAAAAATTCGCGTAAGCAAACTCTCAGCTTCGCTTATGCAAAAAAAAAAAATTGCGTAAGCGCAGCGTCTGATTCGTGCAGAGAAAACTTTCGCATAAGCGAAATCTCAGTTTTGCTTACGTGAAGAAAGGCTTCCCCTAAGCGAAACTGAGATTTCGCTTAAGTGAAACTGGGCGGTTGGAGCATATTTCTTTACGTAAGCGAAAACTCACTTTCACTTACATGAAGCAATCTTTTAGGGAAAACTGAGTTTTCATTTACGCGAAGTCTTTTTTATATAACTGCTGCCAGATTTCTTCTATTTCGTGCAAGAATAGGTGAGTTTCCTGCGTCCTCCAGTCCTAGTCGTGTCCTATCATGTTTTTAAACCTTTTTTGTAATTTTTTAGGAAAAGAGATAGTTATTGTTTGTTATTTCTTTTAGAGTCTCGGTGGAGTCCGTAGTCAGGCTCTTGGCCTGTCAGCCCCCTCCACTGAGGGGTGTGATGATGGCGAGCGCCTTGGTCTATGGATGAAGTTAGGCTAGCTCTTTAGATGAAATTCAAAGAAATTAAGGAAGTTAATAATAAAACTCAAGAAATTAGGAAAAAAATGAACTTTTTGTTGTCTCCCCTTTTACCGGCAACTTCATATTGCTCGGGAGTATAACCAAGAGAGATTTAGTGCTAATATTTGTTTTCGCGATTCTGAGGCAGAGGTAGTTTCTCTCACCAAGGTGTGCCACGGTTTAAACGTGCCATATCAACGGTGGGTGTCATTGCCAATGCCGAGGATAGCTAGGGTCTACCTTCTATCTCCTACGGATCTTGTCTGGCTGCTATTGGCTTCGGCCACGCGGTATTGAAAGGTGGGCGCTGGACTCTCGTGGAAGGTCAGGAATATATATTAGTAAAAATATACCCTAGTTCCTGATGGTGCGGTTGACGAAAGTCCAGCACTAATACAGGGAGTGGCGTATATATTACTAAGTATCCGCTTGGGGCTTGTCTTTCGAAAAGCATGACCACATTCAAGTGCACCTATGTTGACTTTGCCAACATCTAAGAGAGCTTTCGTGTGGAATCAGTAGCTGGGTCAGATCACAACCCAAAAGCTGTCCTATTGAATGAGAAAAATTCATGTCTAAGTTTGCCTATGATTGTGTAACCTGAAACTTAGTGGCTAGCTTGAATCTTATGGAGTCCCTTTATTTAGTCAAGAAAGTGCTTTAGTTTATGGTTTCGACTTCGACAATCACTAAAGTTGGGGTATATTTTTTTTTTTGTTGCCAGACCTTTAGGTATTGTTGCTGCTTTACTACCGCAGGAGTTCAGTGTTGCTAGTTAGACAGTTCCTCATATAGAACCACCATGAATGCACAAGAGGTAGAAGGACCTAGGCTAGAGGCAGTGGCCCATCCACAAGAGGTAGAAGGACCTAGCCTAGAGGTAGTGTCCCATGTCAACCCAGAAGCTGAGTCTACCACTGCACCGCAAAAGAGACCAAGACCACAATACCTATGCTCTTCGTGAAGAAGCCATTTGAGGGACTGGTTGTGTCAGTGCCTTTCTGCTGCCACTCCTTCCGAAATAGAGCCGATCACTATGACTAAAGAAGGGTGGCTAGATTTCCACTCTGATCTCATGAAAGATGCTGAGAGAGCCTTTGGTCCTCGAATAATAATGTTAGAGCCTGAGAAGGGTGATAGTGATATGTATCAGTGGATAGATGGCAATTTTGCCCGCACGACGGGTAACCTGATTACTGACGTCACAAATATGACAAGTCCTCACTTGAGGGAGAATATGAAGGAGGAAGTTGTTGCATGGCATACATCCTGGATCAATCAAAAGCTCTGAAAGGAGGTCCATCAACCCCCTCACCTAGTCAAGAAAGTCGTAGCACAGACTATTAGAGCCCAATGTCCCGGCGAGACTGAGAAGGAATGGGAAAGAAGGAAAAGGGCGACGTCAACTACTTAATTTGCAATGGTAGATTCCTCTCAGATTGTTGATAGAACCAGGATTGGGTTTGGAACGTATGGGACCGTCTACAAATGCCACATCTTGGTCTTTAGTTTTCTTAAAGGCGAGCCCTACTGTGTAAATTTTCAGAATGAGGATGTGCATCTAGGTACTGCAAGCGCCGAAAAGACAGTGAGCGCTATGATGACGAATATGAGGATGTCCTAAATGTAGGTTAGACGTGGTTCTACTATACGTTGCATTGGTCGCACGCACATCGCACGACCGAACTGGAAAGAATGGGGTTAATTTTCCCTTATAGGAACGGGGGTTCTTCTGCATCCCTTTTTGTGAAGCATGGAGACAATGAGTTCGTGAGACATGCATTTAAAAGATTGGGGTGTAACCCTCAGGTTGAAGTTAACATTTCTAAGCTTGCGGAATGCCAGAATACAGAGTTATTCGTTGCAAGAAGAGGTGTGATTTAACTATGTCGTTTTTAAGCGGCTTGCTTAAGCTTCATAAAGAGCACTCGTTCGAGACAAATATAATTGGAACCAAATGGGGTCTGGCCAGCAGGATTCATGAGTGCCAAGGCCTTAAGCCACAAAGACTTATAGATGGCATATACTGCAGGTTTTTTGGTGTTGAACTTAACCAGGCACCGCGCTTTTTGAATAGGGTCCTTGAACCAAGTATGTTTCGAGAACCAATTCTTTAGCAGCAAGTTCAAGCAATGGCACTGCCAGTTCGTGGCATGCAGGCCTAGGAATTCTGACTCTAACATTTCACCCGCTAGCTTGCAATTGGATGCATTGTCCATTACGACCTGAAATATTCTCTTTGGTCCAAAGCTCTCTATCAGACCTTTGTCTTCTAAAAAATACATTCTCCCGTCACCTGGTTGGTTTGGGCTTCCAAAGTTTTCAAAAATACTTCACCGCCTGGGTACACGACCATGAAGTTTATGAGATGGTCTTTGTTTACATTGCTCCAGCCGTCGGTCACTAGGGAAGTTGGCCTACCTTCAGTAACCCGGCACAACTTCATCTCCACCCTTTGGACCATTTTTTCGATGGATTTCATCGACCATCTTGCTGTTGACATGCTTGTATGAAGGCAACCTAAAAGCTAGACCTACTTTGGCAACTTCTTGGAAGGCCTCTTTCATTGCTTTGTGTTTTAGAACATGTGGAGACAGCCTGGCATAAAGAAAAGCCTCCACGACCTTCAGCTGTGTCCTCTCTTCAGTTGCTCTAATGTTAAACATTGATCAACCTTTTGTTGCTTGGACTGTCTTTCCACTATCTCAATTGTCTCAGCCATTCTTTTCTCGCCTGTGCTGACATCTATACCTATTGACCCCAGTCCCCCCTCAGCTTGGTGCATCGGTGCATTAGGAGGGGTGGTATAGTTGATTGGGTCTGCTTCGCACTGCCCATGATTGTCCATCTGTGGCTTTCTGCTGCTATTCTTCAGTTTGCGTAGGACATGTGGGTAGGTCAACCTTTCAATTGCATCTTAAGTCAGCAGACACAACATAAGTCTAGACTCCACTTGAGATTTCCCGTAAAATATATGCTCCTATTCTTGTTACAGATCCGTTTATGGATTCATAGTCACAAAATACTCATTCCCACTGATTCCCACCGAACTCCTTCACATACTGCCACTCTGGACCTCGTTTTTGACCACCAACATTTTTGGGCCGAATCCGACGTGCTTCGACCCCCATGGCTCTACCACGGCCGCGCGCCACCCTTGCACCCTGAGAAGTGGATACCTCATGACCGCTGCCTCCCCCCGGTGTGGATGCACGACCGGCTGCCATTGCTGCTGCTAGCTAGGACTACTACCTCTGTCCAAAAGAATCCTTAACTACATGAACTAGAGAAAGACGTGTATATGTGGGAAGGAGCAAGCTTACTTCGCATATGTTACGTCGACAATCCATTCGGGAATAAAAGGGGGATGACAAGAACCTATAGGTCTTTGTGTTGCTGCTAGCTAGAGCTAGTATCTCTGTCCAAAAGAATTTTAATTCCACGAACTAGAGGAAGCCGTGTATATGTGGGAAGGAGCAAGCTTACTTCGTATATGTTATGTTGACAATCCGTTCGAGAATGAAGGGCGGATGATAAAACCTATAGGTCTCTAAGGAAACGGGTAGGACTCTGAGGTCGAAAAAACACTGGGAAGGAGTAAACTCACTTTACAAAATTCGGCATCAGAACCAAGACACAAAACCAACACCCCGAAGGCTTCCTCAAGGAGTGCATTTACTCAATCTGGTATTCAACGTTCGCGGCGAACTTTAGGCCTAAACTAGTTTTTCTTATATATATTATCGAATATGCACAAAAAAGATAAGTGAAACTTCAATTTCGCATAAGCGAAATGATTTTTGGTTCGCGTAAGCGAAATTCAAGCTTCGCTTATGCGAAGATTGGTTCGCATAAGTGAAACTGAAGTTTTGCTTGCGCGAAAATTTTCCGATGCTGAATTTCTTTTCTGCCGTATTTTTGACGTATTATACGTCAAAAAGGTGCCATATCATTCGAAAAATACGTATTGAGTATAAAACGTATGCAATATTGAACCTATCCCTGAGACAGACAGACAAATAGTATTTTTAACGTCACGCCACTAGGCAGCATCCAACTGGTTATAATGTCACGCCACTAGGCAGCATCCAACTGGCTATGGCGGATTATCTCGTTTATAATTTGATGCCGGCATTATATTACATCCATTACGATTCGCATTTCCATGTTGAAAGAAAGTATTATTGCACAGTAATCTCAAGGGGAAGATAATGGTCCTAAGTCTCTAAATGACATGAAGTTGATTAATGTTGGGAAGGTCCTTGAGAACATAAGACTCTTGCATAATCCAGAGTACCAGTTGGTGATCTTCTCGGGGCCCAAATGAAGGAGTTCAATTCTAGCCTACTTTCCTCGCTTTACAAATCTGGAATGACACCTGTAAAAGGAGTAAAAACAAAGATATGGTAATAGATGATTGTACTGGAGTTTGGATTCGATGTGGTAAGAGGAGTCATATATGAACCCAAACGAGCTAGCATGGACCTGAGTATACGAGAAGTAAACATGAAGCAACTACGACCATACTACTCCAAACCAAGAAACCAGAAGAAGACTGCACCAAATCAAGGGAAGAACATCAGACTATGCATCAAGCATATCCATGTATCACTCAAGACTCAGGCACTCCTAAACTAAAAGATGATACTAGAGTAGGGAAGAACATCAGACACACTAGGGCATCTACGCAACCACTAGACTAGATCAAACCAAATATTGGAGGGAAGGAGGAGAAGGACCCTACTCTCTAGAGAGGGTTACACTATGACCTCTACGTGCTTCTAACCTCATGCAGGTCCATCACATCCTTAAGCAGTCAAGAAGAACTAGAAGACCTAGGATTGACTACTCAGGATGCTAGATGGATGTAATTTAATCATTTCCGGACCACATCGGACCCTAACGGTCCCAATAGATATCCCCCTGTACGAGGGGTCAGAGGAAGTGGGACCTTCCCCCTCTGAAGAGCCAAGTCACCACCATGGAGCCATAAACATATCATCGAAACTTGATAGGGGCAGGGGAAGGGAGGGCAGAAGAAAACGAGAGAGGGAAAAAAATACGAAAAAAATGAATGCACAAAGAAGGACAAAAAGGACAAAGGGAGGGGGAGAAGGGAGAGAGGAATTATAGGAAGAAGAAAGAAAATACATGAAAGGAACAGGAAGGAAGAAAAGGAACAAAATAGAAAGAACAAAACAAAAAAAGAAAAAGAACAAAAGTTGGGGTCTACTTGTCGGCGGAGGGCTCCCACCAACGTCAAGGATCCTGTTCTCACATAGTTTAGACTAGGGCCGAATAGTTTAGGAGTTTGGGTTCAAATATTTACCTCTTGCCCTAATCTTGAAGTTTCGAAGATTCCAGTGTTCTCTTACTACCTGGAGGAGGATTTGCAGTATTAAAACCTGATTTCTTGCTTTCTAATATCTTGTGCAGGACTCTTGCAAATCAGGGGAATTGCATTATTCTTTCCAAGTTTTTGTGTTTTAAAATGGCTTTAAAGCACAGAACAGGAATATATTCCAAAAAATGTTGATTTATCTAGATGTTTTTCAGCTGAGATAGTGCAGGAGGAATATTGTGCATCATATTGGATGCAGAGCTGTTATAGAAGATATGAATCCTTTGCAAAATCCGTGGACATGTATTGATTTAGCCATATTTTAGAGGAAGAGAATGCACAAATTCTAAACTGAGCTTTGTAAATGTGTCAATTATTGCCCTTAAAGTGCAGATGGCATAAGAAGATAGAGACCATTCTATTCGCAATGTTTTTGGACCAAGGTCTAATGATATTTCAAGTTTGAATCTGCCTTCTTCTCTTGTGATTATGGTTGTATTAAGGCAGTAGCTTGCTATTTTAGCTACAAACTCAAGATTCAAAAAGACTATTACAAAAATCATATCAGGAATAGAGAAGTCCAGTAATTCCTTAATGCCCGGCCTTAGGATTAGACAAAGCGAATGGTATGTGGATATGTATGACTTATTCTACAAGTTATAATCTGTTAAAAGTGCATTGTCTTACTCAATAATAATTGCAAGTTAGACAATTATTTTTTGACAAATGCTAAGTCAAATGGAATTGCAGCTTGTGAAATGTCATGGCATGTGCAGAATTTTTATGAACAAATGTGACTTGTGAGATCCCAAAAACTTATCCAATGAGATCTTGAAATCATTCCAGGTGACCAGGATGGCTCTTTATGTTGGAAGGTTGCATTACGTTGTTCCTTGTTTCTTTTAGTTTAAACACAACAGATAAGTTCACTGGCTCCAAGTTTGAAATGTTCTGTTAGCGAGATTTAAATGAAATGGTCTAATACTTTGAACATTAATAATGAAATGATCTGATATTTTGGATGTTAATGGTGGGTTCAATCCAACAAGATAGACATATTTAGTCAGGGAAAAGAAATCTTTTTGGCGGCCTAGTGGTTTTAATCCAACAAACATTTTCAGTTAGTAACGAGAGATGTTTGCTACTTTTAGTCAATAAAAAGAAATATTTGTGGCGGTCGCCGCCATAAATTTCTTGTAAGATATTATCACCACATTTGTTTAGGCCAAAGATATGTCCCTTGTGAAAGATAAAATAATAACCTCCTTTGAGATCCAATTTTTATCAAAACCTTTTGATTTTCAATAAGTGAACAATCACTTAAAAAAAAGTCTTATCATGTGGTGCATTCAAAGAAGATTGAGATGTACCTAATCTTTCAAGCTGTTTAAGGATTGACATATTTCAAATAAGAAATTTGTAACATATTTCGAGATTAATTTTTACTAGTAACGGGTGCCCGGTGTTGCCGGGCATGATTACGGTTCTATTATCGTCAACTATGAAGTTGTAGATATACTTGCAGTACGTAATATTTTTGAAAAGGAACTAAGGGGAGGGGGTGGGGAGGAGGTGACGATGGCTAGATTTTACAAAGTTTGGAGTCTTGCAAGAACCAAAGTAAAGAATGAGAAACTGTCCAACATACATAAGGGTGTAGGCATATATAGTTTTTTTGTAGTCACACGTATGCTAAGGAATTGTAGGTAATAAATTGACTATGTTCAATATATGATTTCCATTCTTATATTCCATATGTACTGAAGTTGTTTAGCAAATAGATGTTGAATAATGTTGGACTATTACTGGAGATAAAAACAATAGTGAGGTGTTAGCACATAGATAATAACAATACTGAAGTGTAAGTAATGTAGTTCCTATGCAGTATCAAAGTGTGAGTTTAGCACATAGACAATAAGAATACTGAGGTTTAAGTAATGTAGTTCCTATGCAGTATCAAAGTGTGAGTGTAGTGTTAGCAAGTAGACAACAACAATACTGAGGTGTGAGCGATGTAGTTCCCGATGAAGTATAAAAAGTGTGACTGGTGTGAATGATGTAGTTCCTATGAAGTACTCAAAGTGTGACTAAGCAAACTGCAAGCTTGAGTCCTGATTATGAGCCTAAAACGTGAAATTATGTGAAATATAACAAACTAATAGTCACCATACTTCCATTCAAACATGAATAATGGCATCAAGTGGTGTGAATTAGATTGATAATTCATTAGTTTGATATTGCAATGATCCATGTTACAACCTATAGATGCCCACATTGAGCCAAATATGGGCTCAAGTTCTTTCCCTTGCAACATGATCAAGGTTTGAACAATTACTAATTATTAATGAAATAACTTTAGAGCAGATGAAAATAACATGTTAAGTACCATATAATTATTAAATTTGCTATCAAATTCCGTTGGTGTTTACTGTAGTAGATCACATAGTTAGCCAATGGCTTCTCACTTAGAGCAATCTTCAACTTTTGATGGTGTGCATCCTTATTGAACAAAGATATACCACCTTCCAATGAACAACGATTGACTGATTGCCTCAGGAATTGCATAACAATATCCCTTAGTACACAATGCTCAGATAAAAGCATGGCTAAAAAAGCTGTCAATCCCATAAGTGCCCTGTCTTAAAAGATCTCGAGCTTGATCTTTAGCCCATTTTAGATGAGCTTGAGCTTGCAATTTGAATTCATTGGTTTAAGAAATGAACGTCATGAAATAGACGACCAAGCTAAATAGCTTCTTTGTAGGCCATGTAGATTTTTCCTCATGAGCATGGACTTGATGCTTTCACGAAAAAAGTTAAAGATGCTCTAAACATGTATAATCATAGAGCAAGATATAGCTTATTGTAGCTTACTGCATGCTGAATTTGTTGGCCACGTCCTGGGTTCATCCAACCACTGCATCAATAAAATGAAACCACATTCCTCTTCAATTTAGATGCTCCTAGATGCAGCAAGAGCAAAGATAAAGATTATGCAATATTAATAGTAGCATAAAAAAGACTATAAGAAAGAGATAATACATGGCTTGGCAATATGCCATTGTCACCACCAGGGATTGACAAATTAAAATATCTTATGTGCTAGTTTCCAGACTTTTCATGCTCAGGTTGTTGTGCATAAGACAACAGCTTGGCCAAGGACATTTGTGCAAAGAAATTGCTACATTACATGATAAACTATTGTAAGCTGAGAAGAATTCAATAGCAGCCTTTATATTTCTTCACACAGTGTGCCTCTAAAAATAAAATAGTAAACCTCGGTGGAATGATGAAAGAAGACCGAAACCATTGTGTGAAGCTGGCATGATGAAATTTGAAATTTGAATAAGAGAGCCAGTGTGGAGCTGGAACGACAAAAAAAAAACATTGGCTATAACCGGAAGCAACAATAAAAAAAAAAAAGAGCCAATTTTATCTGTCCAAACTGCACAGAGCAACAAAATAAACTGGGTAGAATGCTTTATACACCACCCTTCTCCTGTGCAACAAAATAAACTGGGTAGAATGCTTTATACAGCCCCCCTTCTCCTACATGGCTAATATCTGGCCCTTGATGCTTGGATTGGAGGGCTACGATTATGCCACGCCAGAGGGGGGCTGTATAAAGCAATCGTCCCAATAAATTGTTCTTACCTCATCTTTCTAAACACCATATGATGTGTTGCATATAATCAATACCATGGTGAAGAAGAACCACTCTCCTAAGCATCGCCTGTGCCTATGTGCATTTTCTTTCACATGTCATTTCCTTTCACAGCTTCACACCTTAGGATTAACTATTTCCTTTTCTCTGTCCTTGATATTTATAGGAGACGATGCGCAGAAGCTAAATGATGGATTGTATCTGGTTGAGATTTATACCTGGTCGAGATCTATTGGACATGTATAGGCTGCATCATAGTTTAGATTGTGTTTCAGAGCATACAGATGAACTGTCAATGAGCACTAAATAAAACATTGTACAGAAAAAATTTATTTATTAGGAAGAAAATGCTGATCTTGAAAAAATCCATGCAAAAGCCTAACTACCATGGAAGGATGCCAACGAATCTAAGAACCTGTCCAGAACTTGCAGATGAACAAACCCACAAAAAAAAGAAATACAACATAGAAGTGCAACCAGGAATTTATGGAATTGGCCAAGCACCCTCAAAAGAAGAGATGAGTGAACTCCAGAGATTCACCTTTCACTATACCGAACTCCAGCTAAGGTATTGATCCATAAACAACCATTTCCAAAGCTTGTTTCTTCTTGAGACTCTGACTAAAACAGAGATTTCAAAATCAGTTTGCAATTGAACACATGTTGATAGCACCAGCTAATAAAGGGAGAAAAAAAGGATCGATTTGAGAAACGTGAAACCAGCAAAGATTTGAAAGGCTGGCTCTGCAAAATTCGCAGAGCTCTATGCAACAGAGGAAAAGCCCCTTTGAGAAACTCTAGCTCGTCCCTAATCCTTCTGATGTAGATACGCAAAATCCTTCTGATGCATGTCGGATTTGCCAGGCTTGAAGGGGGCGAAATAAAAAAAGGGCAAAATCGAAATCCAAATCAAGGCAAAGGAAATTTTTCCCGATTTTTGGCAAATCGAAATTTTTTTCCGGCCATCAAAAGTCTTAAAATCGTAGTAAATTAAATTAAGTAAAAAATCCAAAAACTTTTTGGAACGCCGGAAAAACCCTATGAGCAGGAGATGCAGGAGCTTGTTCTGGCGGATGTTAAGCCATCTATCTTGCCATCAGCGTGAGTGCTTGGAGCAGGAGCTTTCGAGAGAAGATTTAGCGGCCGCATGTATGTGCATGGCCATGGATAAGTGCCCTGGACTGGATGGCATTCCTGTGGAGTTCTTGCAGACTAATTGGGAGGGGACTGGGGAGTCTGTGTATCAGGTATATCTTGAGCTGTTGCGTTTCTAAGGAAGATTTTGAATACCGTATGCATTTCTTTGATTCCTAAGGTTAAGCGGCTTTCTACCATTAATTATTGGAGGCCTGTTTCATTATTGTCCTCTGTGTATAAGATTATTGCAAAAGATCTGGAAAACAAAGCATCCTGGAATCGTTTGGAATCTATATCATCAGCCGAAGCATTATTAATCCCTTGCTCCATTTCGGGTCTGTACAAAATGGCAGTTTTTTGCTCTCAGATATTCTTTCTTTTGCCAAAAGCATATCGGATCTTTGCAAAACTAAACCAAATCATCTGGAACAAGCCTAACCTCAGCCTTGCTTAAACATAAAGCTGGTGTTGACTTCCTCCATCAGTAAGGTTCAGTCTGGGTTTGTTCCTGGAAGAAACATTTTGACTAATGTTGCATCAGCCTATGAGCCTTTATTGGGCAAGGAGAACAGGTCAAGGCATTGCGTATCTTAAGCTTGACTTTGCTAAAGCTTATGACAGTGTCCGTTGGGAGTTTCTGTCTGCTATGATGTTGGGGTGTGGTCCCTGCTTTACAAACACTGTCATGAAGCTGCATAGGTCCGCCCGGGCTACGGTGGTGTGTCAGGGTGAGCCCTCTGCCTTCTTCTCATTGGGCAAAGGTGTGCGTCAGGGGTGCCCTCTAGCTCCGTTTTTGTTTACTATTGTGGCGGAGGCTTTGTCCCAGTTGCTTCTGGCTGCAGTGGAGGAGAGAGTGGTGGATGGGCTCCGGATGCAGGATGGTAGTCAGCAGATTATAAACTAGTTTGCAGATGACACTTTCCTCTTTTTGGTGGCAGAAGAGAGGAATTTGCAAAATGTGAAGGGTTTGCTGGATACTTTCTCTTTAGCGTCGGGCATTTCTTTTGAATTGGGGAACATGCTCGGCATTGTGAGCTCTGCTGACTCCGCCTCCACCTTGTTTAGCTCTTTTCCCTTGGAAGGTGCTCCCAGGCAATGTGTGTACTAAGTTGCTAGGTATTCCCTTTGGTGGAGATATTTCTATGGGAAGGGTGTGGGACGAGATTTTGCAGAGGCTGCAGAAGAACCTTAATTGGTGGAAGGGTAGCAAGTTGTCCATGGCAAGTAGGATCACTGTTGCTAAGTCTGTGCTTTGTAGCACTCATGTGTACACAACATCCGCAATATTAGCTCCAGAGGGTAAGATGCAGGCTCTGGATAAGATTGTTCGGAACTTTGTGTGGGGCAAGGGATGATGAAGGGGCGGTTGTAGAGGTGGCTTGGTGGAAGTGTCTCCACCCCCGGAGGATGGAGGTCTGGCCATTCTGGATCTGGCGTTGCATAGTAAGGTGTTGGTCTCTAAGTTTGTCTGGAGCATTCTGCAGGAAGGGGCATCTTCTCCTGGTGCGGCGTTGCTTTTGCAGTCTCTTCGCCAGTGTGTGGCATTTGGAAAGCCGTATGTTGTTGTGGAATTACCCTGGGCATTGTTGTATGGTCTCAGGCCTTTTCCCCACGCATGCCCTTTTCTCACGGGGGTGTTGCAGGCTTGGGATCACGTGCAGGTGCTGTTCCAGCTGGATTATGCCGATGTTTCACCATTCCTCTCCTTTCTTGTGGGTTCCTCTGCCTCCTGCGCAGTTGCCCTTGGCTGCCACTGTGCATGCTCGGACGCAGGCCCATTGGAAGCGGGCTGCTATGTGCACCTTGTAGGATTGGTCTTTGGATGGCCAATTAGCTTCTTGGGAGTTTTTTCGAGCCCGTTTTCAGCTGAGGGACAGTGACCGGGCTATTTGGGAGCAAGTGGCAGGTAGTATTCCACTACATATACCTCTAGTGATGCAGGATGATTTGGTGGTGCAGGTTTGGAAGGTTCATCCTGATGTTGTTGCCTCATGTTTTGTGCGGTCATGCTACCGAGTGCTGGTTATCCATGACACTTTGCCTCCTTCCGGCAAGTGGTCTCTGCAGCTTCCGAGTTCTCGCTGGCGCTCGGTCTAGACATGGATATGGAGTCCACTTCCTCCACCGAAGGTTAGGGTGCTTTTGTGGCAGGTGGTGCATTACTTTATCCGGGTGAATGCCCTTGTGAGTAGGTTTAAGCCGGGTGTGAGCCCTCTTTGCCCATGTTGTGGTCTTCACCTTGAGTCTGTGGAGCATTGTTTGGTCCTATGCCCTCATTTGCAGGTTGCCTGGGATTGGGTCAGGGCTTTGTTTTAGGTCAGATTGTCTAGCCAGCAGTTGTTGCTTCATTTGTATCCTGTTGCTTGGCCCCTCTTGCAGAAGCAAGCCTTGCATTTGTGTGTGGCTTGG
>JAANSK020072243.1:0-16703 GCA_011763485.2 Isoetes engelmannii | reverse complement strand
TCTTGTTCCTGTGGCTCTTTCGTGTGCCTACACAGTTAATGAGACACATACATTTTGTAATGCTTATTGCTGATTAAGAAACTCTTTGCTTTCGTCCTTCAAAAAAAAGAAAAAAGAAAAAAAAAACATCACATAGAGTTTGCACTTATGACGTGTACATCAATGGTTTAGATTTTGCACCTATAACCTATGACAATGGTCTATGTCAATGGTCTGTTGTAACAGCTAGATCTTCCTTTTAACACTGTTTCGATTTTTATACACTTTAGTGATGGTTGTTATGCATACGACATGATGCGTCGTTCAAACTAATCATGACCTGCAAATGGAGTGGACTGATTTGCATTTTATGTGTAAACCAAGAACATGTATCTGTAAAATATGTGCAGCTCTAGCATTTCTAAAAGCATTCCTCATGCATCATTCTGAACACGCTCCAATGATAATATCTTCAATTTCTAAAATCTATCCTTTCTTACATGCCCACATGATTGCATGCGTAGTAACAGTTTGTTGCGACAATTTTTACAAACAGTTCTGCCTTACGCCCATAGGAAGTCCTATTAGCATAAGGTGACCTCTAAATCTTTCGGTATTCCAACATTTTCTACTCCGCGACATTTCCTGATTTCCAAATCAACATTATGGATATAGAAAAGAATGAATCCAACCAGCACCGGTACTTTCAATGGAGTCTGCTGCAAAACTAACACTCCTCCAATTCCCTACAGATACGTCAAGGAAAGTGGGTGATTCATTCTTGAGTTTGAGCCAATCTGCAGCTGCCATATGGCGATGATTCTAATCGAGAATCACAAGTGGGTCAAGCATTCTGGGTTCCGGTAAACTGACCTGCAGATCCGGTGGCTTTTCTTCAGTTTCCTCTTCTGTTCTTCGGTTGGAGCTCTCATGAAGACGCACCATGGAGTTTTGGGAGTTCTGCAGTCGTGTACAGGACAAAACTCTGTAAACAAAAGTCTGTTGAATCGCTGAATCGCCTATTCTTCCCTTGAATCGCTGTTTTGTTCCCTTGAATATCCCTAAATCGCCTATTCTTCCCTTGGATCCCTGTAAACAAAACTTTGATGAATCGCTGAATCCCCTATTCTTCCCTTGAATTGTTGTTTTGTTTCCTTGAATCGCTGAATCACCTATTCTTCCCTTGAATCGTTGTAAACAAAACTCTGATGAATAGCCTATTCTTCCCTTGATGCTGTGAATGTCATCTGGTCTGACACTACCAGTTTCTGCCCTTGCTCCCTTCATGCTGGAATGCCATCCCAGATGGCATTCCACATTACATCATGTTCTGATTCAACATCCAACACAAATTTTCCGCTTGTCAAGGTTTCTGCACCATAAAATCAACATTTGAGAAATCCCCTTTAAAGGACGCGTGCCTATGAAGTCAAATTTGAGGAGTAATGGTAGACGGTTCTTGTAGATGGCAATCAATGATCAAGTGTTAATGGCCTGCAGTAATTTTTATCGTTTATAAATGTTGCCGAGTCCATTTTCTCTAGCTTTTCATTGTTCAACATCCTCAGATGTCCGTAGCTTTTAGGTTTTTTCTAGATCAATTGATGCCATGGATGATTGTCCACAGATTGGCAACACAAGGTTAGAGGAAATGTAATTCTCAGGCTTTCAACTCATAAGACAACATATCAAACCTGATGATGATTCAATTGTCACAGCAGCATTATGTAGTCTAAGAATCCAACGACCATACTCAATTATATTTGATTTATCTACATAAATAGTTGAAAGCTCAAATCATCACTGCTCCAGGCATAAAATATAGAAGAAACTAAACTTGCTTGTTGTTGGGTAATTACTTTAGATCTTGGAGAGCTGGCATTTCAAAAAATCTAGGATAGCCCTGTAAATGTGCTATATTTTGATAGTTGTCTATCCTGCAAGACAAGCATGAGTTTCAAACAATTACAACCAAACTTCTTACATGCGACCAGTATGAGCGACAACAACTTCTTACATCATCATCACAGCAGACCCACATATCTTTTTACTTATGGGCAAAGTGATCAAATTAGCTGCCTTTGGGAGCTGGAGGCCAATATTTTCTATCTTAATACCATGTTTAGGACAGGCCTAGAAACATTTTGCATTTTTTATTCTTCCTTTATCACTTCCCGTTCAAAACCAGTAGTCTTCACCTAGAAAGTCATCATAAATTCTGTCCAAAGGAAGCCTTCAATATATTTTCTCCACTAAAGTTTTTAGGGTATGCACAACTAACTCAACCCCCCCAAAAAAAAAAAAAAATCCAGAACAGAAAAAAGAATACCTTTCCCTTGAGGACTTTGCAAAGAGGATCTGGGCACTGGAAACCTTTGAGCTATGCCCTTGAATAGCATGAGACGGGGGCATCTATGCATCAGATATGTTTTTGTTGCATAAATGCACCAAATCCAATAGCCATTGTTGTGTCTGAAGTTACATACAGAAATTCAGATGAGCACAAAAACCTTTCTGGAAAGATAATTAAATGATTTATACTGGCTTCTCATCCCTATAAAGTACTCTCGTCAACAATGAGACTTCTATTTCATCTACAAGAAAATGCCAATTGTATGAAAAGAAAATGAAAGATAATAGCAACATCAAAAGCTAAAAAGACCATGCTGAATCTTAATAATATTAGGCAACCTGCAGTCTCAACTATGCATCTATCAAGCCGAAATATGCAATCTAAGAACATAGATACTTGAAATGGAGGCGACATATTCTTGATTCTGTAACAAAAGGAAAAAACTAAAGGCGATGAACTCCTTGGAAAGGAGTCGGTAATGTGGCGATGGTGGTGGAAGCGAGAAAGATCCCCGTGAAATTAGGGCGAATTTTTTCTCCTCTTGGACTGTACAGTTCCTACTTCGCCATCGTGACATAATTTTTGAAATTCCTAAACTTTTGCTATTTTGCGAAATTTCGCCCCAAAAATCATCACTGCTTGTGATAATCAAAATTAGCTGAGATCATATTATATCCTATGCATAATTAAAAGGAAGTTTTCAAGGTTTTCAGAGTTATGAAATCATGCATAGCCCAGAGTGAACTCCAGAGGCTCAACCTGTATCAGGCCGAACAGGGTCTCCAGCTCGTCCAGGTCAAATGGTGTGTAGTCCATGAACTTCAACATCAGTTTAGAAGTAATTTCAAAGTGTTCTTCCCACTTGGCAAAAAAAAACATCTTCAAATTCTTCCACCACCATAGGTCTTCATCATCCAGGATGACTCCAACTGCAGTCTGAGCTAGGATCTCTTGTTTGAGGGCCCGCATCTTTTCTTCAATTTTGCTTCTTGGCCATTTCTCCAGGACTGGCTTCTTTAGTAAGACCTTAAACCTGATCTCATCTTCAATAATAAAGTATGGTTGAGGTCTACATTCGCCATGCTACAATATATGCAATCACGGTGAAGGTAGAACACATTCAATGGAGTCATTAGTCGCTGGAGAATTTTGATGTATCAGATTCCAACGGATGTACCTTTCTCAGAATTTCCTCGTTCTCATATGTTTTTTATGGGAAGTGCCAAATGGGAGCCTTATGCATCCCACCAAAAGGAATGCCTTTGACTATGAGGTACAATCTCTGATCGGGTCCTCTTTTCGAAGACCTGCAGTATATGAGCAGAAATTGGTTATGCTGCAACTAGACAAAAATAAGGATCTAGAGAAAAGCATACCTCCGGTCATTTGACTTGTCTGCTTCTGTTATGATTGGAGCTGGCACAAACTGCAGTATGCTTTTGTCGTTTCTGCATATTAGTCAAAAATATTTAAGCAGCATTCCTGATACTATACAAGAAGTTCTAACATGCAGATATTGTCTTGATGCTGATTCCAAAACATATGAAATTGGGCAGGTTGTAATTGCCTGATGAAATCCAACATACCATCAATACATGAACTAATTAAATTAGTGACAAAGGCAGGAGTATTGCAGACAAATGGTGTAACGAAGCATCTATTTTCAAGTAATTTCTCTCAAGGAATAACATCAGGTAATCAATAAAAACAACTAACATGAACATAAGTTGGGTCAAATTCTATCCTCTCATCAATAAAATGTTGTGTAACATCAGATATCAAACAGACTTGGAATAATAAGGCATCCGGAATAAAGTTAAAATAACTAAATAATGCAGATATTACATCAAATTCTTACCTCGCTAAGGCAAAAAAAATCTATCAAAGGAGGCAAGGTTTGGCATGTGCTTAATGCCAACATGCTTTCCACCATGGACTGCTTCAAGCTCGTCTCTGATCAACTGAGTATGCAGCAGCATTCATAGTTATTGATAGAGCTGAACTGGCAAATGGTGGACTTCAAAGATTCCGACTTACTGGGCAGAAATAAAACAAAATCCAACCCTGCTGAAGAATCTGTGCTATATCATTCGTCCACAAAGGCATGCCGACTCTATGTCGACCCCGGAGGTCAACACTGCACACGCACTGAATCGAATATGGTCAAAAAAGGGGGAAGGAATTTCCCAGGAATTTCTAATTTTCGAGGCCATCATGTTACAATAGATCTAACGACTGCAGCTGAAACTGGTTGACATGGCCTATCACGTGGATAGGCTAGAAATTCAAGAGTCGGTGCACCTCCGTTTAGGCAACCCTACTTAAAAGAATAAAAAATAAATAAAAAATTACCGGACGTTTTTCTGGACAGTTTTTTATTTTATCTCGTGATTTAAGGTTGGTTTAAAAATAATCACATCCAATATTTACGACGTTGGGATCTACCAAATACATTAGCTTGATAATGAATTATGATGTTTATGTTAAACACATCACATAGAGTTTGCACTTATGCTGTGTACATCAATGGTTTAGATTTGCACCTATGACATTTATGTCAATGGTCTGTTGTAACAACTAGATCTTCCTTTTAACACTGTTTTGATTTTTATACACTTTAGAGATGGCTGTTCTGCATATGACATGATGAGTTGTTAAGCAAATCTAGTCCTGCCAATGGAGTGGACTGATTTGCATTTTATGTGTACAGAGTATCATGATAGAGTTGCCTGTAGGGAGGCATTAAGCAAATAAGCAATGCACATGCAAGCATCACAGCTCTTTTGACCAATCTATATCACTAAGGATTTTGTGCCCTTTATAAGATAAATTTGACGCGTTTTAGAAAATCAAACTTGTGGGGCAAAGAACATGGGCCAATAAAAAATGGCTACAGGAAATATTGAGCACTTGCAAATTGCTATCAATGTTGTCACATTTTTAACATGTATTCTTGCAAACATTGAAGTAGGTGAAGCCAGGAAAAGGAAAACCATTTTTTTGTGCATTGTTTAGATAGCATTAAATGTTCCTTTCTAGAATCTCATATTCTATTACACTCGTGTTGTGGTCATCTAGATATCCTAATACAAGATACTAAATTAGAATGTTTTGAAATAGTCAAATAGGTTAGCGCAACCATTAATCACCTAGGCTTTGAAAAGATTCTCAGATAAGTTATTGTTGAAGAGGCATTGTAAATTTTATTTGATGCAATTTCTCTGAAGGTGGAGAAGCAGCATGGCGTGTTCAACACTCGATTCATTAATTTGACATCTAGCACAACACATGAGTAGGGAGACAAAACAGAAACAAGTTGATGTTACAAAGATGGATGAAGTGGGGCATTAATCAACTGATAAGCAATGAAAGGGCAAAACTGTCATTGAAGATTGTCTCATGGCAAAGGCTGGCTCAAGTGGAGCACTACAAGAAGGGAAGCTTATGAGATGGATCATAACAAGAGCACTATAGAAAGGCGGCATACATCTGGACTATAACAAGTGGGGGCAATTGGGCAGCGAATGCAGATTCAATGTCTTAAGAAGTAGGCCATTCAAGGTATTAGTCCTCGAATATGGTAGTAAAGGTTTTTTAGCAGCAAGTGTAGCTACAACGTAGAGTTTGAAGGCCTGAGATGGGGTTTACAACTTACACGAGAAGGCTCAAAATGGGGAGTCCTCCAACTTTTTTGGTTAAAGATGGAAAAAATTAACTTTTATTTTATTGAAAGAAGTAGATGCAAAAAAACATCTTATCGGACTCTTGTGTGTAATGCAAGAGTCCTTTATTTTTGGATAGCAGTACTTATTAGTACTGATCCAATACTGATAACTAGTTATCAGTACTCCTCCAGTATTGATAACTAATTATCAATACGTCGACCAAAATATAAATTCTGACGGCGATAAGTCCGATAAGGGGTTATTGGACTTCGCCTCTTACGTCACCTCTGATAACAGCCTCGGCCCTAATGGGCCTCGGCTGTTATCAGCCACGTACGGACTCGCCCTAACGGGTCTCGTCCGACGTGGCCAAAATGCGTGACCTCGGTTGTACGTCCTCGGCCAGCTATTTGGCACGTAAGGCCGAGGCCTGGCCTTCGGCCCTAGTTGGCCTCGGCCTTACGTGCCAAATATCTGGCCTCAGACGTAGCCTCGGTCACGCATTTTTGGTTATCGGACTCTGCTAGTCCGATAACCTTACCTTATGAAATCTTGTAGAGGAGTTTTCTCCGTGGACAATAAACATCTATTTAGTTCAATTTTTATTAATCCGGTAAGTATCAATAAAGCACGACATTATGCTGGTTTAAGCGAAATCTAAATTAGAGTTCTGCATGAGACCATGACATATTTAAAGGTAGCCAAAAGGCTTAAAAAAGAACGAGTCAAAGGTATTAAAAAAAAAAAAAATCTAAGCTATAAAAATGATATCATAAAGTGTAAAGAAATATATAGATTTTGTAAAAAAATGCATATTTGTTTAATGGCGTATACCCAGGAGCTGGTTTCCACAAATGTGGCTTTGACCAATGATCATGCGGGGTTTACGTGGCCCCCGAATGACCGTTCGATTAGACGGTTGATAACAGACCCCGGTATCAGCCTTCTCCGTGTTGAAATTTGCAAAGCGCGTAAGAGCAACAGTGTCGAACGGACGGAAGGATATGTCAGATGAGGCCGGAATAAAAGCACAAATCATTTTGCACAGAGTAAATTAAGCATGCAGACGATCGTCTGCTCAAAAATCCGAACACCCAGCCACGATTTCATGCCAAAAAGGTTTTAATTCAATGCTAAAATGTACAATGCTGCATCAACAATCAACATCTGCATTCGTTAGAGTGTCAAAATCCGTCAAGTCCTTCAATCCTCAGGTCTATTTCATCAATCCAGCAGATCCGAAACGTTTTCCCACCTCATGCAACAATTTACGGCATTGGATTTCAAGCTCTGAATCTTCTGATCAGCAAAACAAAAAAAAAATCGCTGATCAGTTATTTACAGATTCTGCGCCCAATTTCTGGATCCCGGGAGAAATGATTTGCAGTTCCGATCAAATACACAGATAATTTCTCAGTGATCAGCGAAGGATGAATGCTGTGAATTGGGTTCATCATATACAGCAAAATTGTACAAAGGATTGATGAAAATGTTCAGAATTTGGGGGAGAGAATGTCTTGGAGAAGGCCGCCGTTATCGCTGGAGATTAATGGGCGAGGATTGTTGGAAGGATTGGGAGAATTGATTTGCATGGCGATGTCGTTGATGCTGTTGTGCTGCAGCGGCGATGGATTAAGCAAAGAGGGGTAAATGGAACGGGCGAATTGGGCCACAGTTTGAGCATATTGGGCCTCTGCAGTTCCGCGGATTGAAGAGGGGCTGTGATGCGTATGAACTCCTTCATATGTCGTAATTACCAGACCTGGATCCTTGTTAGATCGCTCCACCCTTTTCTTCACATGGCATTTTGTAAACGTGCATCTGTAGTAGCTCCTGCATACCCAAATCCGCAAAAACTAAATCAAAATAATGCTTGAAAATCACCGCTGCAGCATGGGCATGCAGAAAGAAAAAAAAAATGCTTTAACTTAAACCCAGCTGGGAAACGCTTCATTGAAAACCGAAAAGCTTTACTTAATCTGGATATGGAGAAAAAAAAGCTTCAAAAGTGATTTTAATCCAGCTTCTTTAGTTTACAATTTCCGATCTGTTACTGTGCATAACAGTCGTTCTTCAAAAAGCTATGGCTATTTGGATATGGTGTTGAATCGATCAAGCAAAAGATGGAGCTTAAATGCATGGAAGCAGAAAAAATTACCTTGGAAATGGGCTATTCTTCACGGCTTTTTGCCCATATTTTCTCCATCTGTAACCATCGTCCATAATTTCCTTTTCGCTTCGAGTTTGAATAGCATATCTGGGTTCATGATTCCGCTTCTTCCCTTTCCGTCTCGATCTGATAACCAAAAAAAAAAAGCATTAGAAAACCGATTAAGTTACAGCTCAAAAAAACAAACGGAATCCAAGGTTTTGGCTATGGAGCTTACGGCTGCCTGGCCTCAAAAGCCTCCTCTTCCTTTTCCGCATTTTTTCGCTTCATACCCACAAGCCCTTCGTCGTGGCTGACCTCGCCATCGCTGCCGGAAGTGGATATGGAGGAATTGGGCGTTCCAGGAATGTTATTTCTGCATGCATTCTGATCTTCGAGCAGATACGAAGACAGCGAATTAAACACGTTTTTTTCTACCGCCGGACTCTGCTGTTGATTTCTGGCCATGCCGGAGCTAGAAGTTAAAACCAACCCATTTGGGCTCCACGACAAATGGGCGCCCACAGAAGAAAAAATATCCCTCGCCGGAGCAATCTGTGGCTTCATTTCGTGCATGTCCAATCCAATTTCCGAAGCCGTTTGCTGCGAAAACGAGTAGATTGGATCGGAAAAAGCAGAGCTCTGATATGAATCGTGGATTAATGGCTCCCCCAGAAGCTCCCTCTGTAGATCTTGTAGCATTGCCGTAGTCGAAGGGGCCAATTGGGCTGATTTATTGCCTTGATTTTGATTTAAATCCGTCGCCCAAGCTCTAGAATCCATTTGCAGATTATTTTGCATCATTTCTACTCCGTTCTCCGGCGGCCCTGCTATATCTTCCCTTGCTAACAGCTTAAAAATTCCATCTAAATCACTGTCCATCCCCTCGTGATGAAGAACTTCCATTCTGTCAAAACTAAAAAAAAAAACTCTGTAACCTGCGCTTCAGACAAAGCTTTTGATCCTACAAAACAGAAAAAAGTAGCATCAGATTCATCTCCTTTTTTCCTGATACAACAGATCCCGCGACATTCAAGTTGTCAAATCTAAAGTTGGTTTGCTAAGCAGCGCATATACAGATTGATAAGTTCAATCTGCCTGTTAGTTGAAGTAAATCAGTCAGAAAGAATGCAAAACAGCAGCGTTTGGAATCGGACAGTTTTAATGGAACTAGAATTGACTCTTTTATTTGGAATTCAACATTTGAACCACCTAACCGAGTCCGGCATTAAATCAGTTACAAAATTAGAAAACAAACGGTGGTCTCTAACACACCCAATTCCGGAGGTCCAAATCTAAAAGCTGGGTTCCGTCAAGGCAGCTATGGTGGTTGGGTTTGGCATTTTCTGGCCTAAGATTAGCATGGACCCAGAAAAAAATGGACCCAAATGCATCAAAATGGTCCCCAATGCATAGATTCGCAAGCTTTTTTCAGAAATGGGATAATTCCGGCTCTTCCGATGAAGGATAAATCCTAAAACTAGGACAGAAATGGGTTCTAAAATGCCAGAGAATGGAAGCCGCGGGCCGGATTTAGATCAAAAAACTGAACCCAGATCAAAAAACTGAACCCAGATGAAGAAATTGTATGCATGATCAGGCAAAAACAGTGCAGAAATAGAACAAAACCAGCAGAAACATTTCCGAAACAGATCGGAATACTACCTTGAGAATTGGGGAGGAAATAATCGCATGCCAGGGCGAAGAATTCCGGCCAAAATTCTGGAGCAGAGGTGTTGAAGAAAAAATTGATGGAAATGGAGGAGAAAGGACGGATTAAAAGGCGGGGAAGGTCGCCGGAATGGAATGTCAAAGGCGAGTAAGGGCAGGGGGGAGTTCACGGGCCACCATAGCCAGAAAAAACCAAGGTTTTTTTGGCGCACCGACCGACCACTTTCGTGTTTCCAAAGGAAAGCCTTTGGAAGCGAAGAAACGAACGAGGCCGGACTTGAATTAATTATTCGTTTCGCTTTTGGGAAGGTCAACTGCGAGTAGAAACAAAAAGTAGGGCACGACGAATTGGCCGGTCAAACTCTGCCATTTGTATGCCATCTGCACCGCCGCAATTTACCCGGCGGGAGCCGGTCGGCCGACCGGCTGGGCCGGTGGCGCCTACAATTTTGATGCTTCCGATGGTGCTTCTTTTTTTCGGTAGTCTTGGTCAAAAACGAGTAAAGCCAAATGCATACATACAATCTAGAATATCTGTATTTGTACGGTGCTCGTATTGGAGGTGGTGGTGGTGGTGGTGGTAGTGGTGTTTCTTTTTTTCTCAGGCAATGTTGTCTGGCTTCTGTCTGCCCGCCTACATTGTCAACCCCCTCCTGCCCCTGTTCCCATTGCTACTTCAAAAAGCTCTAGCACTTCTTTCTTGACTGACTTTTACCCCCCACCTTCCAGTAGGACCCCTGTTCCCATCTCAGTCTCGAGTGGCACAGCTCAAGCTCTGAGATTCAAGGTCCAAGCTCAGAAGTCGCCCCCGCCTCTCATAACAGATAACGACACCACCCTTGATCTCGTGTCTGATTACACCACATACCACAAAACTGTGTAAATGTCATCCAAAGGGGATGCATTAACCATGGAGGTATGCACTAGCGAGATATCAATGCCCCTAGTAGTCCCTCCAATATGTGACCTAATGAACATGTATGGAGTGGATCATACCACCTATGACCTTATCACTATTGAGGTATGCACTACCCCATTATCAATACCCTTAGTAGACCCTTGGGTATCTGATCTAATCAACATGTATGGAGTAGATCATACCATTTGTGATAGATCATACCATTTGTGAACTACATCTTGATAATGACTTAAACCTCCACACCATATAGGTATATCCATTACAATACTATATGTCTAAATGATATTTAAGTAGCACCTTGTATATAAGTTCCAGTGTCTGGCAATGTCCACGGACAGTACAACCCAATGAGTTGAAATTGACAAATTTCTAGATATGCTAATCTATTGAGAAATGCAGATATTCGGCTGACATATTTGGTAAACAGTAGGGAAGTTTCTGGTTGGGTTAAAAAGTTTGCCTAACACTAGTAAGCTCAGTCAGTCAGATCGAGGTAAATAGCATAGAAGGTTGTACTTGGTTGGTATCAATGAGGTTTAGGCTAGTACACATTTGGATACAACTAGTTAAACTACTAAATTAAATTAAATTATATTGTCGAACGGGATACTACTGGAATTGGCATTCCAATGTTTACTTGGACTTTGAGTAAGGGACTCATCTTCCTCTTCCACTGTTCCTCCTCAGTTCCCTTGTCCATTTCTTACCCCCATTTGTAGTTGTCATTTACCTCCTCCCCCCACAGCTTGAGTGTCACTTTTGACTGGCCCCTTTACCTTTCCTCGTGCTTTACATATCTATGCTACAACTTGTCACATTACTCCATATGTGGCTCCTCCTTGGTCCTCCTACGCGTCCCTCCCTCTGGGCTTAACTTTGGTATATGCTTCTCCACTATGTTCTCTTCAGTTTTATATACAGAAATTAGGCTAATAGTCACTAGTCATTGTAACGTGTTGACAGGCGTATGCCTCAATCCACATCCCATGTCAACCATTGTGCTCCTGCGCTCAGAGCCCCATGATGGTTGACTCAAATGCTACATGAAAGCTTTTAATGGATGTCTGCATGTGGTCTCTGGGGCTTTGCACCTAAATGTTTGAATAATAGAAGAGAGAACTTTTCCCCATGCAAGCATAAGAGTCTCCAGCTTTGTGCACACTTGACAACCCCCATAGAGGATGAGAGCTGAGGCCAAACATTTGTTAATATCGATATATGTGAACATAGAAAAGTATAACTTTGTTAAAGGCGACATGTTTATCGATTGTGAAAGAGCCAACATTTTAGGCGCCACACTTTCCACTATCGAGATGCATTTATGAGATGTTACACTGAACTACAACCTCTAACCATTTTCACATTTTCAGAGTTCTTGTGAAAGGCATCTTTTCATGTGGAGTGCTAGAAGCCAAACAAGTTTCTACAAGAAGCAGTCAGTGTCACCGCCGCTGCTTACGTGAGCTAACATCAACAATTTACGCATTTGTCCCCACCTTGCCTCACCACTTTGGATTTGGAACCTTGGATAAGAAGTGGAGGATTTGAAGGCTCTTTCACTACTACATGTGGCTTGTCTATGCAGTTGATTAGCAGATAAAGATGGCCCCAACACATCAACATATGGGCATCTTTGGAGCTTATATGCAGGTGGATACATGTGAGCGCTTGCGTATACCCTCAGAGATTCTAATATCTGGCATTGGAGATCTTAATCTAATGATACAGAACGAGAAGCGTAAGATGAAGAACAAGCAGATCTTCTAATTATTTGAGCTGCCTAAGGCATTCCTTCTTGTAGGCCGCCACATATCCTAGGTGTAGTCCATCTCTGTCTAGGCCTATAACAACATTGAGAATTATGTATTATTGTTCTGGCCCTCGAAGTTGCCAAGCATACACTACCTTTCTATAAACAAATACAACCTACTACTGTTTCCATACATTTATATTGTATCCAAACAAGGGCCAGGCAAACCCATAATGGACTTTATGCTTTTCACGTTGAAAGGTTAACTTTAAAATATCCATGGCCCCTTTGAAGGAGACCACCTCATAACTTTGTAACTATGCCTTTTTTTATTTTATTTTTTCAACTTTCTTGGTGATGAAACCGTACAAATAGCTTTCCTTCTAACATGTGTAGACGTTTAAAAGAATATTTTCTTACAAGTTCATATTCCTTGTAGGTCCAAACTACCGTCGGATGGATTTAAAAACTATAAAATTGCATGCCAACACAAAGAGAGCAATATATTTTATTTATTACTCAATGTGGTAGTTGCTAAATGAGATTATTTATGAATGTGGTAGTTACTTAATAGACGTCCTAACTAATGATTTGATAACAAGATCAATGCGCTTGAACTGTTTATAAGTTAATTATTGATCAAATCTCTAGTTCTTGCATTCAATAAGAGACTAGATGACCTACCAAGTAAACAATAATACATTAACATGTGGCTAGAAATCAAGAATCAAACGATCTAGTAACTGAACTAAAGTTAAAGCTTGTTTAAGTCCTTAATTATGCAACTTCGAGAAAGAATATAGAAAAGAAGTCTATTCCTCCTGTTTATCTTACATCTCTGATCTCGCATATCCAAAACCCTCTGTGCATGTGCTACAACCTCACCCTCACATTTATCCTTGATGAGGCCCACCACCACCTTTATTCTTGGAAGCCAATATTGATTTATCTTTAGCTTTTGTCCACTAAATGACTAGCTTAGTTTCCCAACCAACGGTGTGCCATTGGACCTTCACTCATAAAAGATAATCTTTTTCTAGTAATCCTTTCTTATGCATCTCTTGCCTCTGGCCCTCAATGCTTGGCTTCATAAACGTCCATGTCTACCTTTACTTCTCTGTGTAGTCTTAGTGGTTGTAACTCTATCCCATTTTTTCCTTTTTTACGCTGGACTGTATGATGTAGCTTGCTTCCAAAGAATGTAGCCTTAGAAATCCATAGTATTTGTAGGGTCCAAGTTACAGTATAGATACATTTAGACAAAGAATATATAATAGTTCTTGGAGGAGGAGGAGGAGGCACATTGGGAGCACCTATGTGTATAATAGGGGTTTTTGCCTAACCCTAGGAACATAGATGCCATATTTAACAAACATATAGGTGAATCCCCTGGGTGCGTGGTATCCCGGAGTTTAGCATTTGTATTTGGAGGTCCTAGTCCATAGTTTCCAGTATGATGTTCTGGGAGTGGTAAATTTGCACGGACGACTGCAATGCTCAGGCCTAGCCGACGACAGTGATCAACTGCCGAACTGGACGCATGTCAATATGTCAAACAAGAGGGAGAAAATCCTAGAGCATGGATTTTTTTGGCACCGGGATTGTCAAATCCGGAGTAACACTATCTTGACCCGCGAAATATTGGCTTTCAAGAGCCATATGTCTTGCTATATACTTATACTCTTTAAAATACAACTAGACAAGTGAGATAAATGGTAGATACCCCTTAGTATAAGTAGAAAGCGATAAAAAACCTTTTAACGTACACTCAGATGGTTTATGCATATAACACAAGTGCATCCCCCTTGACCACGCGCAATACCATGGTCTGGGATCTCCAACTCAAATCTAGAATCTAGGAACACCCAATTGGTGATCCGGGATGCCGAGAGCATGGGTGACATCCCCCACGCAGGGATCCTTTTACAATTATCGATCGTTCGTTCACCTGGAGAGGTCTTCCTTCGGGAACCATTTTTATCACGTTTGCCGAGTTCCCCAATCGTTTCTTCCTCCTGAGATTGCTCTTCAAGCAATTCCAATCGCCAGATTCCCTAGCGAGGTCTTCGTCCAAAATCGTGCATCTAATGATCACCGAGGGGGAGGTTTCACAGTCACACCCTTATGGTGCGAACCCGAAATCCTGCAATTCCGGAGTTCGTGTTCCCTGAGGTTGTGATTTCGATGTCTGGCGATCCCACTCGCAATCCCAACGATGGGTGTCATCTAGTGTGCGTTCCTGGATGACGGGAACAGAATTCCTAATGGAGTACATCTCGTCCGTTTAAAAATTGCCATAAGCAGAGTGGATGTTCAATCCCAGCCGAGCCAAAAAACATCGGGTCATCCTCGCCCTACACTTTTTACCTATGATTCCTTGGCACGCATGGCGGTGCTTGGATTTGGATTGGATAATCTGTAGTTGCCTAGATGCTCTAAGGACATCTCCAA
Source organism: Isoetes engelmannii (assembly GCA_011763485.2). Taxonomy (NCBI): domain Eukaryota; kingdom Viridiplantae; phylum Streptophyta; class Lycopodiopsida; order Isoetales; family Isoetaceae; genus Isoetes; species Isoetes engelmannii. The sequence continues at coordinate 1,766 of JAANSK020072243.1, read as the reverse complement.
AGAACAGAGAAAAAAAGAAATGTTTTCTGATAAGTGCGAAAGAAAGCTCGATAGCTTTACAAACTTCCATATCTAAACCACGATTCCATTAATTTGGAATTATTCCATTATTCATTTTTTTGAAAAAGGCATGAAAGTATGTCTTTTACACTTGATTTTGTGGTTCTCTGGAGTAAAAGATAGGAATTTAATGCTTCAATTTACAAAGAATCTTGTTTAAGATTTGACCAAAACGTTAGAATATGAACATAAAATACCAATTCAAAATTAAAATTATGAACATTCCAAAACACATAACACAAAATGGTCTAATTATACAAAATTTAGTTGTAGAAAAATTACGATTCCAACCCTTCAGACGAATGTACTAGGTCCAATTGGAGGTCACATTGCAAAAATAACAGTGCTACATCTCAGCTAAGCGTGAGCATTAACACAAAAACACAAACTTTAGTTGTACAAAAACTAAGATTTTGACCATTCAGATCAATTTTGTAGGTCCAATTGGATGCCACATGGCAAGAATATCAAACCTTTCTTTGTCACATCTCGTGCTACGCGCGAGATAAATTCAAAAATACAGATTTACATTGTTAAAAAAACTAAGATTCTAACTCTTGAGATCAATATAATAGGTCCCATTGGATGTCATATGGCACGAATAATAGATCTTCTTTGCCATACCTCGCGCTATGCGCGAGATCAATATACTAGTCCTATTTGATGCCATATGGCACAGAAAATAGACCTTATCTACGACAACCTAGCGCGAGATGTGGCAAAGAACTCTACTATTCAAATTCAGCTTTCCCTCATTTTACATATAATTTGTAAGCAGACAATCAAAAGCATTCTAAGAGTATTGTACTTGAACTTTTTGCAAAATCAATCCGTTTGACAATACCATGTTTCAAATTTCAAGCTTGAAAGCACTAATGTCATCCATTATAGCTAAGATTTTGTGGATAAATGAAGAATTTGTTACCTGAATCTGCAGAGAGCTGAAAAGTTTTGATTTCTCTTGTCTGGCTGCTTCATCAAGGTAAATCCATGACATACTTGTCAAACGAGAACCTATCGAACTCATACAAGCAGCAAAGAAGCCAGGAGCTCAGGCCTTGAGGCACCAGCTGAGGCGCCAAGAGCTCGTGTTGGAACCTGGTGCCAGTTGATGCCAAGCGCCCCAGGACCTCGTTGGTTGCCTCGCGCTAGGAGAAGAAAAAAATAAATAGATAACAAAACTCGCCTGGATGCCAGGTGCCAGCTAAAGACGTTGCCATATAACAAGAAAAGAAAATAAGGTGCATTTAATTAAAATGGGACACAACAGAGTCCCACTATTTTTGGGAACTCGCATTTTGGGAAGGCTAAGTTTGGTAAAACGCCAACATGCGCATTTATTACAAGATAAATACTGATATCCGGCATAGTATGGCATAGCAGCCAAACCTAGCGGCGAAAAGCAAACAGCAGAACAGCGGCCAACTCCAGCGGATCAACTCCTGCACTATCATCCCGTACTCAACAGATTATCCCGCACTCAGCAGATCATCCCGCAATCAGGTATCTTTTTTGAAGCCCTTTCCAGCAGTACCGGTTTTTATGGCCAGAATAGAGAGGGACCGGACCCGAAAACGGGCACGGTCTGTGATTGTCTTGGCCGAACCTGAGGCTGTACATCAGGAACAGCTTCTCTGGGTGCAAGAATTGGAGCTGAGATTGCCAGATCAGGAAGCTATCAATTGTTTCTGGAAGCAGGTTGAATT